>CAUYRT010086168.1:0-30349 GCA_963574885.1 Lepilemur ruficaudatus | reverse complement strand
TTGATGCTCTAGGGTTTTGCAGGTACCACATCTAACTTAGTTGGAATTGCTATGGTTACTCAACAAAGAAGCACTGCTTTTTTGTTTGTTTGTTTGTTTGAGACAGAGTCTCATTCTGTTGCCCAGGCTAGAGTGCTGTGGAGTCAGCCTAGCTCACAGCAACCTCAAACTCCCGGGCTCAAGCAATCCTTCTGCCTCCGTCTCCTGAGTAGCTGGGACAACAGGCATGCGCCACCACACCTGGCTAAGTTTTTTTATATATTTTTAGTTGTCCGACTGATTTCTTTCTATTTTTTAGTAGAAACGGGGTCTCGCTCTTGCTCAGGCTGGTCTCAAACTCCTGAGCTCCAGCGATCTTCCCGCCTCGGCCTCCAGAGTGCCGGGACTACAGGCGTGAGCCACCGCACCCGTTTCCTGTCTTTGAATTAGCAAGCACTTCCAGGGCATTCACAAAAAAAATCTGGTGATAGCAGCCTTCTGGGCCAGTTTCTGATTTTGTCGTTGTTTTTCTTTACATGAACACAGCAGCTTATGGTTTGAGACAAGTGTTCTTTGCCATATTAAGCTGTGGCCTCCTTGCCGCTCTCAGAGGCACTGTGGCTGTCCGGTCATCTAGGGCAAAGGTGCAATGTGCCGTGGCCCATCCCCCTTCCCCACCCAATGTCCGCTCATTACCGGGTCCCTTCTTCGTCCCTCACTGCTGCTCTCCCTTCGGACACACCTGGGCTGCCTCCTCCCCATAGAGCTCCGCGGTCCGGGCCCCCAGGCTTGGCCCTTTAGTCTATCCTGACATCAGACCGTACTAGATGGCGCCCTGCCAGATTGGACTTTTACAAGCTCTTGTCTGGTCACCTCCCATCCTCACCCAAGTCAGCAGTGGGTGCCCACTGCCCCAGCATGACGTTCTGGCTGTTTGCTGTGGCACTCAAGGCCCTCTGTAACATGCTGTGGATGGACCCCCCTTGCCTGTGCTCACCCCCTCCGGCTCCCTGCCACCCTGCCGCCCTTCCTGAGCGTCCAGGAGAGCGCTCTGTGCCCACCTCTGCTGTCCTGCCGCTCAGCTCACCGCAGCTCTGCAGGACAGCCCTCGCCTTACAGGTGCGCACAGGTGCTTCCCATCTCTACGCTCCACCCCCGCTTCTGCGAGGCGGGGACCGTTTGTGGACGGGGCCGCATTTCTGCCTTCCCCCCAGCGACTCACACACAGCCTTGTGTGTGGAAGGTGCATATTGGAAACCCGTCAAAACGCGCAGACACCACCTGCCCCGCCAGGGCCAGGTGAACCAGTGCAGAGCTGACAAGGAGCTGACGTCCCGGACCTTTCAGCAGGACGGGGTGGTTTTGGCCAGGTCACGGGCAGCCCGACAGCTGACATAAATCCCCAGCGTGGGCACCCGTTTCAGAGAAGCGTGGTCCCCCTGGAGGCTCACAGATGAACGTCAGTTGTGGTGACGTCGCTTGGAACATCATCATGCTGCTTCATTTCATACGAGTTTCATGCAGCATCGTGTAAAAGAAATGAAATACCCACCCAAGTCCTTTGCCCTGAAAGAGAGGAAGAGGGGAGCCGGGGTCAGGGGTGGGAAGGAGAGAGAAAGACAGCGTTTGGCATTCAGAGGGCGGAAAAGTAGTTGGAGGTGCTTGTGTGTGTGTGCGTGTGTTTGCGCGTGTGTGTGCATGTTGGTCTCGGTGTTCTGAGACGGCGTTTCTAAGGCAGAGGGAAATCGAGCTTTCTCAGACGGCGGGCAAGAACAGGGTCCGAAAACTGCGTTCGAGCCTGCCGTCCCTCCGTCCCTCCGGCTGGTTGCTTATCTCCCCACCGCCCCGCGCGGCCCTGACTCGTTCCCTCTGCTTCTGTCACGTCCAGCTGTACTTATCCAGCGACCACAGGAGCCTTCTGAAGTCATCCCGGAGGTCTTGGCTCCAGGAGGTGTACCTGACGGACGAGGTCTCCTACAGGAGCTGCTGGCAGGCTGCCTTGCCCGACCCGCAGCTCCGCCTGGAGCACGAAGGCTTCCCCGTCCCGGTGAGCACGGCGGTGGCGGCGGCAGACCTGGGTGTCCATGTGTACTGCCACGGTTTACTCCCGCGTAGGCGCGGGGCGGGGGCACTAACTTGCTCTGTGGCGGGTCCTGCAGCAGAGTCTCGACCTGCCTGCTCATTAGGGTTGCCGGGCCCTGCCCC
This sequence comes from Lepilemur ruficaudatus, assembly GCA_963574885.1. Taxonomy (NCBI): domain Eukaryota; kingdom Metazoa; phylum Chordata; class Mammalia; order Primates; family Lepilemuridae; genus Lepilemur; species Lepilemur ruficaudatus. Next base: position 28,165 of record CAUYRT010086168.1, on the reverse strand, counting down.
TGGAACCACTGATGCGAGATGGGAAGGATTGCGACACCACTTCCTTGACCCTGTTTTCTTTCAGGTTTCTGTTAAATGCCAATTTTTAAAGAAATCGAGGCCAGGTACAGCAGCTCACGCCTGTAATCCTAGCACTCTGGAGGCTGAGGCAGGAGGATCATTTGAGCTCGGGAGTTTGAGACCCAGCCTGAGCAAGAGCGAGACCCCGTCTCTACTAAAAATAGAAAAATTAGCCGAGCGACATGGCATCTGTAGTCCCAGCTCCTCAGGGGGAGGCTGAGGCAGGAGGATAGTCTGAGCCCAGGAGTTTGAGGTTGCTGTGAGCTAGGCTGATGCCACGGCACTCTAGCCCGGGCAACAGAGTGAGACTCTGTCTCAAAATAAATAAATACAAATAAATAAATCAGGAAGTCTTGGGGGAAGCCAGGGTGACAGCAGGACAGCCCACAGGAGGGCGCAGTGCCCCACAGGGCGACGTCACCCTCCTTGTCACCGTGTGACATTTTCTCAGGACCCCAGGCCCTGCGGGACTGGAGTCTGAGGCGCAGTCCTGACGGGACGGCAGAGGGTCTGGTGGGCACAGAGCAGCCCCCGTTTGGAGGGCAGAGGCCGTCCTACTTGCGAGAGCGAGGACGTGTTCAGAGTCAGGGCAAGAGTGCGGCGCTCGCGGGACGGTTTGCAGGGCTGGCGTGATGGGCGGCCGTGGTGGCACTGCTCCCTGTCCAGGGAGTGGCCGCAGTCACAGGCCACTCCGAATCTGCTGACGCCGCATGCCTGTCCCTCCAGCTCTGCCCGGGGACCCAGCTTCATGAAGTTCTTTCTCTGATCACGGGGGACACATAATGATCCACAATGGCAGGGCTTGGCACCCCTTTCTCCTGAGCCATCCTTCGGCAAGCTTTTCTCCCCTGGGAGTCCACGATTTAAAATGTCAATGCCTCAGTTTGCTCACTGTAAATTAGGGATGGTGACAATCCCCACCTCATGAGGTTCTGTGGAGACTAAATGCTTAGTACATTTAGAGTGCTCGTTAGAAAGCGCCCGGCTCACGGAAGCCACTCAGTGCTGACTGTTGCCACGACTGTCGCTGTGGTCACGCTGCTGTTTTCACGAGACTTGGTGCATGAGCGGTGTCCCAGGCAGTGTCCCAGGCACCCAGACTTCTTTTCTGCATTGCTGACTCACCCAATGTCCGCAGGCAGGTCTCCGAGCCTCATCCAGACACAGTTCCACGTGTGCAAAGTGGGGACCCCCCTCCCTGTCTGAGCCACCTGGCACGGCCAGTGCCCTCCGGGCGGAGACCACCGGGACCTCCCGCAGTTGAGGAGCTTTGCTCCTGGCTGCACCGAGGGAGCCAGCCTGGGGAAGCTGGGGCAGCCCCGCGAGCGGGTGCTAGGCAGGAGGCTTCAGAATTTCGGCTTCGGTTGGGTGGCTTCGCGGAGAGTCCCAGGAAGCGGGGCTTCGCTCTGGATTGGACGCTGTCAGGAAGCAGGTGTGATTCTGTGATCAGACATCTCAATAGACCTCATCTCCAGGGAGGGCAGACGGGAGCCAGGATGAAGCTGTCATTAGCAAAGAAGCAGGTCCTGCGTGACTGTGAGGTTTTTCTCTTAGAAAAACTCTCCGTGTAATTGATATGTATGTTAAGCAACTTTTGTTTTTAATCTATTTAGGATTGTCACGGTTCTTATTGAAATTGTACGTGATGATTAGAGCCTTTCCCTTACGTTCTGTGTCCTGGGCAATGCTGCGTTTTGTCCCTGTTCAGATTTGAAGACAGCGTGGTCTTGCTTTGGCCTTGACCCGTCAAGGTCGCTGAGTGGCCTCGCCTGGCGCAGACATTCTGTGAAACGGACTCTGCTCCCAGGGGACGTGCTAAGGCACAGCTGTGAGTGCCGGGCCGACCCCTGCATGTCAGGACTGCTTTTTTTTTTCTTACACAGCTTTTATAGTGGCTTACGTGAGTCGGGAATCTGAAATATCTTTAACATTTTTTTATTTTAAAGATTTTTTTAGAGACAGGGTCTTGCTCAGTCTACCTAGGCTGGAGTGCAGTGGTGCAATCATAGCTCACTGCAGCCTCAGACTCCTGGGCTCAAGTGATCCTTCTGCCTCAGCCTCCTGAGTAGCTGGGACTACAGGCACGTGCCACCTCACCCAGCTAATTAAAATTTTTTTTTTTTCTGTAGAGATGGGGTCTTGCTATGTTGCCAGGCTGGTCTCAAACTCCTGGCCTCAAGTGATCCTCCTGCCTTGGCCTCCCAAAATGCTGGGATTACAGGTGTGAACCACTATGACAGGCCCCAGGATTTTGAAACAACATATATATATTTTCTGATTACAAACATATGTTTACTTATGAAAAGTAAGGAAAGCAAAAAAAATAAGATAATTACCAGTAGTTTCACTTCCAGAGAAAAATACTGCTGTTTATCCTTTCTTTCTCTATGCAAATATATATATATATATTTTTTTTACAAGATAGGACATCATTAAGATATTTATTTTTTTCATTTAATAATACCACCGACCATATCTCTTGTCAAAGAGCTTCTCCAACATGACTTTGAACGATTGTTTCCTCCTAGAGATATCTACAGTAACGTATTTAATCAACCTATATGATTTGACTTCTAAATTATTCCCTGTGTGTGTGTGTGTCTACCTGTGTGTAGTCACAAGTCACTTAACAGTGGGGATACAATCTGAGAAACGTGCCATTAGGTGATTCTGTCCTCGTGTAAACATCGTAGAGCGACTTACATAAACCCAGCTGGCGCGGCCTGCTCCACGCCGAGGCTAGATGGCGCAGCCTGTTGCTCCCCGGCTCCGAGCCCGTACAGCCCGTGACTGTTCTGAACACTGCAGGCAGCTGTAACACGGTGCTGAGTATTTGTGTCTCTAAACACAGGAAAGCTATAGTGAAAATACAATATTGCAATCTTATATATGTAGTCCTTTGTTGGATGAAATGTTATATCATGCATGACCATGAATATGTATGTTTATATATGTATTTTTTTACTAATTGAAATAAGCGTGTGGCACACTTCCACACTTTTGCTTTTAGGAAGTTTGGTGCCTTCATCCAGAACGCTAACGACACCTTTTCTTTATCTACAAAGGCCAACGCCCGGGTCCTGCTCAGTCACTGCCCCACGAACCGCGGGCTGGCCGTGCACCGGCATCTCTTCCTCAGGTACCGGTCGGGGGCTCGGCAAGGGGCCGCGCACGGGGCTGGGGCCACGAATGTGCCCAGAGAGCTCAGTTTGAAGTGTGTGGCCACACTCACAGGACGTCCTTTGTGGATGAAACATGTCACGCGGCACTTGGAAGCCGGGGAGAGTCCTGCCAGATGCCCCTTCTTTGACACGAGTCCCTCCGTCCCCCGCAGAGGCTGCTGGTGCTGGCAGGACCTACCTGCCCGACCCTTTCCCAAACGGGCTGAAAGTGTCCCATAAACACGTCCCACTTTAGACAGTGAGATGTTGGGACATGTTCTAGCTATTCCGAGGTCCCTGAGGCTCTCCATGGCACTCGGCTTCTCCCCGGGCTTTCGTGGTGAATTGGCAGCTTACTGAGGGCTGCTGCTCAGTTTCAAACCAGGACCCGTTCTCTCCCGCCCCAGAACCTACTTCGGGAAGGAAGCAGAGGTCGTAGCTCACACGTACCTGGACTCGCACCGCGTCGAAAAGCCAAGGAACCACTGGATGCTGGTCACTCGGAACCCCAGGAACGACGCGCCCACCATGCTGGACGTGCGCAGACCGCGGGCCGAGGACACCCGGGCTGTGGAGCAGGCCATGGGCCTGGACACGCAGTGACACGCCAGCACACGTATGTCCTCCCGGGCCCTGCTCTCCTCAAATGTAGCTTTAAAAGAAATTTCACCTTGGTCACACCTCAAGCTATTTTGAAGTAAGGTATAGAATGCTCTGAGAGCTACATTAGAACAAAGCCTGTGTTAAGATTGGTGGATTTGTGGTGGGAGTCTAGGGCTAGACTCCCTAGGTCTGGGGAATAAACAGCATTTGAAAATGACACACAGTGGCCCTTTGTGGATGAACCACATTCTGAAGAACTCAGCCTCCCACTCAGATCCTGCATAGTAGCAGCCCCTGCCAGGGCTGTGCGTTACTTGTTAATGTTCAGTGTTCAAAGACATAACGCAAAGTTGTTACATAATGTCTACGTCATAAAGCTGTCAGAGCTACACTGAATTTTCCGCGTTTCCCGCTTGGCTCCTCCGTACAATGTGCTAAAGCATCAGCAGGGTGTGGCTGGGGATTGAAGGTTCCCCTGCCTCGTGGAAACCGTCCTGCTTTTGTTTCTGCCTCTGACTGAGGAAGCCAGGACCGCCACCTGACATTCCTCGTGGCACCCCTGTGACTGGAAAGTTCCAGACAAAATAAATACACATCCTTCCACTTATTTGCTCATGTATTCGTTCTTCACCGAGCTCCCGCGATGTTTTAGACGACGCGGCTTCAGCCAGCGCAGGCTGACCGTGCTTGAGGGGGCGGGCGTTTTCCACTGAGCACGGCAGGGCAGGGCTGCGGTTCCGCACGGGGCTGTGCGCTGGGTCACCTGGGAACCGTCACAATTGCCGACGCCGGGCTCCAGCCCGGACGTTCCGATTTACTGGTCTGGGGTGTGGCCTGGGCATCGGGCTCTGCCAATGTTCTTTGGATGGTTCCCATGGGCAGGCACGGTGGAGACCCGTTGCTTTAGCAGGTGCAGGAGGGAATAGGGGTTCCTTAGGGTGGTCAGAAAAGTCTCAGCCTGGCCGCGCATTAGAACCGCTGGAACAGCATGGACAATGCCCAGTGCCCAGGCGGCACACCGGGCCCTTCCACCGAATGCCTGGGGCGGGACTCAAGAAAAACACAGATGCTTGGCCCCCCCAAGAGGGTCTTCTGTAATTGATTAGGAGTGGAGAACCCGGTATTACTGGTTTTTAAAGCTTGCCAATTAATTTTCGCATGCAGCCCAGGTTGAGAGCCACTGGCTTGGCTGGGAGCAGAGCTGGGTTCGCCTCTGCGACTCCGACAGGCAAAGCCGGGACCCAGGGGCAGGTGGGTTTGGCTCCACCTGGGGAAAGACATTTTTAACAGTGTGAACCTCCTGCGCCAAATCCGGTGCATTCTTGCGCCTACCGTAAGGTGTTCCTGGGAAGCCTTCAGACGGCTTCGGGAATCATGTTCTTCCTTGAACAATCCTCCAGGGGTTTCTTGACTGAACCACTGAGGGACTTTAATGCCAGCAGGAATTAGCGCCACCGACCAAGTGTGCGCACGGATGGTTAGTGACGGCCGCCGGGCTGACCGCGACCGTGAAGCGCATTGTTTTAATGCACTCGCCGTATTCAGGGAGGTTAAGATACGGAAAATAAAACCCGTACATCTCACAACAGGTGAAGGACAGTCAGTCACTGGGGAGTGAGCGTATCTGGCCCGAGAGAGCTCTCGCATCCTCTACGCATCAGTGAGGGGGAGCCCCTCACAAAGCCAGAGGGCTTCTCCTCTCACGTCCTGATTCAGTCCTCACCACGCTCCGGCGTTGGACCTGCGCATTGCTGTACTCCCATTTCCTGAGAAGCATCTGTTAACTGGATGAACGGATCAACAAAGGAATGAACCGACACCTTTTATAGAGGTGGAACCGGGCCTGCTCACCTTTACAGGTGAGGACATTGTCCCACGTAAGGGGAGGTACACGCCTAAGGCCATCGGGAAGACCGAGACCGGTCTCAGGAGAACCTCAGCCACGGATGACAGCGGCCGCCCGGGAGCCCCGGCCGAGGAACCTTGCGGTTGCCTGAGGACCTTGGAGAGTGGAGCTGAGATCCACGCAGGTCGTGAAGTCTGGAAGGAGACCTGGTTCTGCTCGGCTGGTCCGGTCTTGTAGTTTTCCAAGCAGCCACGAGATGTCAATGTTAATAACGCTGGCCAGACAACGCTTGGCACTGCTCAGCTGCCGAGCTTAACTTCAAAACAGGAGGGCATTTCCAGTTTTCAAAATGCACAGTTTAAGAGAGGAAAAACCATAAAACCTCCGAGGCCAGGGTATCGGTTAAATTTGTTTTTTGGCTTCGTTAAAAAAACGGTGTGTCAGGCACGTGTAAAACCTTCTTAAAACAAGCATTCCGAGGGTTTGTGCCAAGGGAAGCTCAGGTCAGAATACAGCCCCGGCGGGACTCCTGGCAGACATTCTGTCTAGAGCCCGGACTCCCCCAGGAAATCACACCCTGAGCCACAGGTTGGGGATTCTGTGTGCCGCGCAACCTCCACGCCGTCTCCGCCGCTCCCCTGCCTGGACGCCGTCCTGTCCGCAGCGAGCCCGTTCCCTCTGCCCGGTACCGGCTTCCTCTCGGGTTGTCTGGAAGAGTCGGTGGAACGCGACCATGTACCGGGCAGAGGCAGGAGGAGATGACGGTTCTGAGCCCTGGGCGTGGATGACTCAGTGGGGACCTGGTCACTTCCTGCCGTGCGGCCCACAGAGGGCATCACGCCTCCTCACACTCCATGCGCTCATAAGCTGAAATTTGATGTCTGTGTCCCCCACGCTCGGCTGGTGCGTGGCCCGTACTGCTAATGTCCGTCCTTCCTCCCCTGTCTTATAGGCAGTGGAAGCTCGGGTGCAGACGCCCACCCAGCAGCATGGCGTGGGCGGCACGCCCCTGTCCACGGCACCCGCCACTCTGAACCCCAGGGCTGTGCTTGCTTCTCCGGCTGCCGTGCCCGACGGTAACGCCGCCCGACGGCAGGAAAATGCGTCCCAGGTTGTGTCCCCGTGTTAGGACATCATCATTATCATGATGACATTTACTGAGCAGTTACTATGTGCCAGGCACTCTTCTAAGCACTTTTTACATGTATCCAACGATTCCATTCTCAGATACAATCAGGAGACGGAGCTGAGCGGCTGACCTACCCCGCGTGGCGCAGCGGGTGCGGGCGTGAGCCGGGCAGGCTGGACCCGCGGCCAGAGCACGAAGCCGGTGACCGTCCTCTCAGGCCGAGACGCTTCATCCGTTTTTGTTGGATTGAACCGGGCGTTGAGCGATGGTGCCCTGTAACTGGGGGAGTGACCCTGGGTGTACAGTCGAGCTCTGTGTTGGGACCTGCTGCGGACACGCCGCCCCAGGGGGACGGGAAAACCCCGCCTCGCGGGCAGGATTGAATGGGTGGGAGAGAAGGAGTTGGCGGGCAGCGCTGCGCTCGGCACCCCCAGCCTGGGGCAGCGGGGAGCAGTGGGGGCCGTGGGCGAGGACTGGGAGCCTGGCACCCCCATCCCTACCACGAATCTGTGATCGGGCCACAGCCGTTGGGACAGCGTGGGTGGACCTGTAGGACACTGTGCTAAGTGAAGCCAGCCGGACACGGACAGACACACACGGCACGACCTCACCCGTGTGCGGAACCTAAAAACGTCAAGCTCACAGAGGCAGAGGGTAGGACGGGGGTCCAGGAGCTGGGAGGTGGGGAAGGGGGACGCTGGTCGGAGGGTACAAACTGTGAGTCACATGACGGGCAGATTCTAGGGATCTCACGTTCGGCAGGGGCGGTGAAGGATGTTCCATTAATTTGATGCGATAATCATCATGCCATGTAAATGCATATCAAATTATCACATCGTACACCTTGAATCTATACAATCTTTAATTTTCAATTAAGTACTTTAAAATAAATGCATGAAAAAAAAGTGCCGCTTACTTCCCTGAGCACCCACAGGCCGCCTCGGCACTGCTGGAAACTCGGCAACCGGCCGCGTCCCTGAAGCCCGGGCGGAGGGTGATGGGGGTTGGTTTCACGCCCCGGCTCTGTCAGGGGTGGAGGCCCACGGAGCCCTGTGCTGGGCACGATGGGGAAACATCCAGTCCCTACGGAAAGGGTGTTTGAGACGCCCCGTGTGTGCAGGAGGGGACCTGCCCTGCCCCAGCCCTGCCCTTTCTGAAAGAACCAGACTCCTGCAGATGTCCAGGCCTCCCCACGGGGCCAGGCTGGCACTGGGGCTGTGGCTCTGTCTGGGGAGCTGGGCAGGACAGCCTGACCCACCCAGGGCTCCACCCCAAATCCTGGCTCTGTGTGTCCCTCGCTCCCGCTCACCGCCTGCGAGTCACACACGAGCACCCTGCCTCCGTCCCACCCAGCGGGAGCTGGAGACGGGTCCCCTGTGGCCGTCCCTAGCTGCTAAGCAGGTCCCCATCCTCCCCCTCCCTCCCTGCGTCGTCTCTGTGTTGCTCTTGGCTGAACATCTGCCAAACATCTGCTCATGTCTCCTGAATGTTCTCCCGACAGGCGGGCAGGAAGCGGCACCACCCTGGAACCGCACTGCCAGGGCTCTGACTGCCGCAGCAGGACACCGCCCGTCCCGCTCGGGGCTGGCAGGATCCCCGAGCTGGGGCGTGGTCTCTTCCTCTGTGGGTGGGGAGACGACGGGAGAGTATCTTGGTTTTACATCCTTCCCCTTCCTCTCAGGGCCACCCCTGGGGGGATAGTGCTATGGGCTGGGGACATTCAGAGAGGCCTGCCAGGGACAGCTGCAGACGAGAGGAGGGGAGGTCAGAGCCCCCGGGAGAGGAGGGGATGGACGTGGGCAGGGGACGCAGGTGTGCGTGTGAGCGGCTCCTCTGGGAGGAGGCATGAAGCAGAGGGCGAGGAAAGTCAGTAGAAGCTGCTTTATCGAGCAGGTGACCCTGGGGGCAGCAGGGACTGAGTCCCTCCGTGGAACCGAGAGACAGTGGACCCAGGGGGTCAGCAGGCGGGGAGGCTTGCCCCCCACCTCCCGTCCGTCACTGACTGAGCTGCTCCGGGGACCCCAACTCCTGGCCTTTCCGTCCGCTGCGGGGAGGGCGCAGGGGCAGCTGCAGGACGCAGCCGCGGGGTTTGCGCAGGACGCGGGCGTGCCTGTCACAAGGAGCAAGTGACCCTCAAAGAGGAGGGGCGGATGGGGACACAGACCTAGAGGCTGGTTTACCCTCCTTCCTCCCTCTCTCTCCCTTCTTCACCTCCTCCTCCCCCTTCCCCGCCCTCTCCCCCACGCTCCCCTCTCTCCCTCTTCCCCTCTCTCTCTCACTCTCTCCTTTCCGCCTTTCCCTGCCTCTCCTCTTCTGTGTCCTCCTCATGAGCCCAAACACAGACCACGCGAGGGACGGATTCGCAGAGCCCCCTCCTTCCCCGCCCACAGAGGGGCCCTCGTCCCGTTCAGTGCGGCCGGTGCCACCCCGGCTCCGCGAGGAGCACTCCGCTGCCGGTCCCTCGGGCGCTGAAGTCGCCTCGGACCGTTTATGTTGCTGAACACAGACTCAGCTCGGCAGCGACCATGTTACTTTCCAGGTTACGGTGACGTTCTGGGCGCGGTGTGGAACTCCCCTCCTCCTGCAGCCTGGCTTCCTGCCGGCCGGGCCCTGGGACGGGTGGTGCTCTCTGACCTCACCCCGTGACGGATGCCCCCGACCTCACCCTGTAATGTGTGCCCCCTGACCTTGCCCGGTGACAGGTGCGCCCCAAACATGCCCTGCGACGGGTGCCCCCCGACCTCGCCAATCCTTTTGGGGTTGGAGCTCGAGGGCAGGAAAATGGATCAGGAGATCGGCAAAGTTCTTCCCCGACGGCACTTCTGGGAGGCCCAGCTTCTGTGCTCTCTGGTCGTGGCAGATGGCCAAGGTCGCTGTCTACCTTGAGTATCTTGGGGATTTCCCCGGGGATGTCTCCCTCGCTGGGGGATCCTACGTAGGCTTCCTGATGAAGGCGAGTGGGTCTCCCGTACAACTCCTCGCTCACTCTCTGTCCCGGAGCACCCCGCACTTTTGGGTTCTTCCTGATGAGGTCCGTCTCCCTTCCAAGGTCGCCCCAGACAGGACCTAACACGACCCCACGTTCTCCGTCACACAGCCCCACCTCCGGCTCACGGGAAACAGCCGTGAACCCCACTAACTCTGGGAGGACAGATTCAGCCCGGTGCAGCCCCTGCTCTTTCTTTCTGCCGTCAGAACAGAAACTCAACCTTTGCTTATTTCTCCCTCTCCGTTCAGCCTCCCCGCTGGAGTCAGCCCCGGCTCGAGCTTCCTCAACAGCAGAGGCAGCTAATGGATATCGCCGGTGACCTCCCCGCAGCTCTGTCCTCCTCACTGAGGTGGAGGAAACGGCCCCTCCCTCAGGGTAGCGCGGGGACACAGCACCGTCCGCTTTCTCCGAAAAAGCTTTCCTCGTCTCTGACCGCCGACTCTTGTAAATAGCTGACTCTCCTTTAAGGGCAGCAGGAGTGTTTTGATCCCCTCCTCTGTGAGTGTTTCCCAGAGACGCTGCACCGGGCAGTTGCCCATCTCACCTGGCCACAGCCTTCCTTCCGCGTCATCGCGGCACCCGGGACCTCAGAGGCCGAGCGTCTCACAGGGCGCTGCTGCTTTCTGCCATCCCCGCTCCTGCCCAACCAGGTGACTCATCCGTCAAGCCTCAGCCCAGATCCCCTGTCTCCCAGGAAGCGTCCCTGGACCTCTCCAAGCAGAGACGGGCACTTTCTTGTCGATGTTACCCTCACCCCGATGTCCGTCACAATTCATGAATTCCAGGGTGACGTTCTCTTCCCCTGTCTGTGCCTTGCAGAGACCTGGCGGGGGGGGGGGGAACCATGTGTTGGTCACTTTGCTGTCCCTAACAAGCAGCCCAGTGCCTGACATTTAGCTAATGCTCAGTCTGTGTTTATTAAGTGACTGAATGAGTCCTTAAGACTGGGCAAAAGCCGGGCGTGGTGGTGCATGCCTATAGTCCCAGCCACTTGGGAGGCTGAGGCAGGAGGATCGCTTTAGTCCAGGAGTTTGAGGCTGCAGTGAGCTATGATGATGGCACTGCACTCCAGCCTGGGTGACACAGGGAGACCCTGTCTCTTAAGAAAACAAACAAACAAACAAACAAACAAAGATTTGGCAAAGCCCCAGCCTGGTCCAGAAGGAAGCTCTGGGGTGTGTTGATGGAGTGGGTCTTTTGCACAAGGACCTTGGAAGAACCTGTCACCAAGGCTGGTGTTTAGGGTCAGACCGGCTCCCCATCCAGATGGATGATACTTGGGGGCCAGGGGACATAAGAACTGGACCTGTGTGCCTGACAGTGGGACTTAGGAACAGCAGCTCTGCCTCTGTCTGTTTTATTTTAAACGAGCCGTTGAGCGCACTGGGGGAGCTGATCCAGGGAAGGGAGGCTTCAGTGCCAGCTGCAGGCACAACCAACCACAGACTGAAAAGATTAAAGAGAAACTCACAATAAAACAGAACAATACAGCAATAAAAAAACCAAATAAAAACAGCACAGTGTAGCAACCATTCACATAGCACTTACTTTGTAGTAGGTGCTGTAAGTAACGCAGGGATGATTACAGTTACAAGAGCGTGTGACTTACATGCAGACACTGCGCCATTCACATGAGGGACCTGAACACCTGTGAGTTCGGTATCTCTGGGGTCCTGAAGCCGGTCCCCCAGCCCCTGACACCGAGGGATGGCTGTGCGCTTTGGCTTGGTGACGTGTGCATTCGGGTGTCGCGGCGACGGGGCTCTCGGTGCTGGCCGTGTTCTCCACGTGGCACGTTCGTGACTCGGAACACGCGTGCCGCTTTGGCTTTTCAGACACCTGAGATTCCTTCGGTCACGGCGGTCCTCTTTCCCACCTCGCGATTGCCACACAGTCCTCAGTTCCCGGGCTTTCCAGTTCCTGTTCTACAATCTTCCAAAGCAGGTGAGTTTCAAGGCGAAGTCGATGGATAACGCGTGTGGACTAGGCAGAGTGGTCCGCGAGCGTAACTTCCCCTGCTCCCACCTTCGCGAGAGGGAGGGCGGTCCGAGAGATGATGCTTAAGACGAAGTAGGACAGGAGCCCGGCTGGCGACACCCGTGTGTCCGGAAGACTGGCGCAAAGCAGCTGTTTCGGTCAGCCGGTTTCACCGTGAGATGTGTCCATTCACCCATTCACTCATTCACTCATTCACGCGGCCCGGGCTGTGGCGCGGTCGTGAAGGTACGAGAGACGGTCCGATGCTGCCTGGCCGGCGCGTGCTTTTTGGACCTGCACATGATCCTCCCTGAGCGCTCTTGTGTCGTGGCCGCAGCGGTCTTGGTGGGAATCTGAGTCACGGCACCACATTCTGTTACCGGACCCACACGGCTCCAGCCTAGGCCCGGCTGCTCACCACACAGAAAGCCAGTTACCGAGACAATGAGCATGGCCAGGGGAAAACGGGTTTTACTGCGATTGACTTCGGCCAGGAGACTGGCAATAATAGCACACTTTCCTCCCGTTGTCTCGGTGATTGTCTTTCTGTGCGGGGAGCGACCCCACGGCCGCCATGTCCCAAGACAGCGCTGGGTCTCCGTCAGCCTCCTGGACGTCACCTTGCATCCAGCTCCAAACCCCCCGGCTACTGACCACGTGGCTGGGCCACTGTTGTTCTTGTTTGCCGCCAAGGCTACCTTAATCTTGCTCCTACCCACAGGGACTTCTGGAACGTCCTGCCTGCTTGCCCATCTCCAGGGTCTCCTTGGAGCCGTGAATGGTACGTGGTATTGGGGGGGAGGAATGCACAGTTTTGTGAAGTACGTACATAAATAAATGTAGCAGAGTTGGAACACGCACACTGTAATTTGAATGTGCAAAGCAAAGGACTCTGAGGCCGGGCGCGGTGGCTCACGCCTGTAATCCTAGCGCTCTGGGAGGCCGCATCCAGGCTGTGACCTTCACACCTATTGCTCCAGGTCACCTCCCGGGAGCCACCGCTGCATTGCGGGCAGCAGCCTGGGGACTTGGGACAGAGAAGCAAAACAGGTCTGGAAACCGAGTCCTGAGAGCACGGTGGGTGCGGCTCCGGGAAGAGGAACTGACTGGGGCAGTTTGAGAGCCGTGGTGCCAACAGAACAGAACAGAACGTCCCACTGCCTTGAGAAGCCTGTGATCGCTGGAGACCTGTGAGCGCTCTCGGGACGCCGAGAGGCCAACGGGCGGAGAAAACTGAGCAGGCTCCAAGGAGGACGCGGCTGCCAGAGCAGTCATGGCTCAGGAGGCAAAAGGGAAAAGGGAAAAGGGAGAGCCTTCCAAAACGTGTCCTTGGAGAGCAGCGGGAAAGGCAGTGCCCGCCAGAGGGGATCAGGGCCATCCCCACCCGCTAGGTCGGGGGTCCTTGCGGTAGCTGCCCAGTGGTTCAGCGTTTCTGGGACTCCAAGGCCGCTGGTGTCTCTAAGTTTCTCCCCTTTAGATGGGGTGTTGGTGGCCTCTGTCCTGCCTCTCTTCCCCTGCTGAATACCGGGTGTGTGGAAGGCAGGTAACCTGACCTTTTAGATTAGCCGTTGGGAAACCATTGCCCACCGGCCAAATGTGTCTTCCACCTGTGTTTGTAAACAGAGCTTGATTAGAACAGAGCCAAGCCCATCATTTAGAGCCTTCCCTGAGGCTGCCTTTTGTGCTACCCTCGGCAGAGTGGAACGGGTGTAACCGATACGCCAGGGCCCACGAGCCTAATGACTTTTTTTTTTTTTTGAGACAGAGTCTCACTCTGTTGCCCAGGCTAGAGTGTCGTGGCATCAGCCTAGCCCACAGCAACCTCAAACTCCTGGGCTCAAGCGATCCTCCTGCCTCAGCCTCCCAAGTAGCTGGGACTACAGGCATGCGCCACCATGCCTGGTTAATTTTTTTTTCTATATATTTTTAGTTGGCCAATTAATTTCTTTCTATTTTTAGTAGAGATAGGGTCTCGCTCTTGCTCAGGCTGGTCTTGAACTCCTGACCTTGAGCGATCCGCCCACCTTAGCCTCGCAGAGTGCTAGGATTACAGGCGTGAGCCACCGCACCCGGCCCCAAATACATCTTATGTTTATAAAATAGACTATAAGCCTCTTGGGAGCTATTCCCTGAAGCAGGGGGTAGAAAAGAGTTTAGTGACCTGTTGATTATGTTTTCTATGTAACTATAAATTCTTTCTGAGTCATAATTTCTAAAAGACAACTAAACTGTCAGTCAGCTGAAATATACATACATGTACATACATACATACACACACACATATACTGAAAACTAAAAACTTTTAACAAAGTACCCTTGATTTTTTTTTTGAGTCCTACTGACTTCAACTGTTAAATTCACCTGTGCAAATAGCATTGGTTGATGCTTTCTCAAAATATTCTGTGAAGAGTTATGATGCCAGAAGTCTCAAATCTTTACATGAAGATAAAGGGATCCTTCAGGAGTCTACAATTTTACTATCCCACAAGATGGAAAAATTTATATAAAAAGTAATGACATTCTTTAAAATTGATCAACACGGCCAGGGGCGGTGACTCACGCCCGTAATCCTAGCACTCTGCGAGGCCAAGGCAGGCAGATCGCTCGAAGTCAGGAGTTCAAAACCAGCCTGAGCAAGAACGAGACCCTGTCTCTACTAAAAATAGAAAGAAATTAATTGGCCAACTAAAAATATATAGAAAAAATTAGCCGGGCATGATGGCACATGCCTGTAGTCCCAGTTACTCGGGAGGCTGAGGCAGAAGGATCGCTTGAGCCCAGGAGTTTGAGGTTGCTGTGAGCTGGGCTGATGCCACGGCACTCTACCCAGGGCAACAGAGTGAGATTCTGTCTTCAAAAAAAAAAAAAAATAAAATAAAATAAAATAAAATTGATCAACACTTTCGCATTTTTTGATACAACACTTAACCCTAAGAAGTTTTACTATTTTCCTGTTTCAAAAGTTATATACGATATACATGGAGAATCTTAAAATATCCTGTCTCTTTATAGATACCTTCTTTCTTCAACTGTTGAAGTCCAATTAATAAGTCATTTAAGAATCTTCTGTTACCCTTTAAATTAAAAATATCAGCATAATAAATTAACATTTAAGGACAAAAGAAAAGAAGCACATTATCATTCATATTTTATATTTTATAGTGGTTTAAATATAAAAACTGTTCATTTTTATCCCCAAAAGAAAAATCACAAAGCTAGAAGTATCACATATAGCAAATACACAAGTTTTTTTTTTTTTTAACTTACATGAATTATCATAACACAATCCTGGAAAAAACTACACTTTACTTTCTGTTTAGAAGGGTTGCCCTCAATTTCATGTATGAATGACTAAGAAAATGAATTACTATATTCTTAAAATATTAATAATAGCTATGATTAATTCAAACTACAGCAATATTAATTACTAGTATCAAGAGAAATGCAGTAACTTATACTAGAATAAACTATGGCCTTTAAATAAGCAGGAGACCCTTACTAGTAATTTCTTATATAAAGCTGAATAAGTACCTAATTAAATGTTAGACTCTTCATTTATAAAGTGAAGGGTTTATACAAAACCTCTACGGTGTACTTAAGAATATAAACCACTGACGGCATTAGAGAATATTCAACTCCATTTACATAGAAGAATATAGCATTTCAAATGGAAAATTTATCCTGGCTGAAATAAAAACCTCTGGAAAATATTAAACACATTTCAAAATCCTTATAGGAAAAGTGAGGGAATTCTTGAACAGTCTAAGTTATATTCTTAAAAAGAAAAAAAGTATATAATATCCAAAAGTCATATAATTCAAGCATTATTTGAGAAAAATATCCAAACAGGTCTTAAAACAATCTGATAACTATATAAGTATTATTTATAAAGTTAATGTAAAAAAATAAGAACTACAAGATGATTCAAAGTGCTTATATGAATGTGCTCCCATCTTAGGTAAGGCCTACTAAGGAACATTTGTCAACAGCAAGCAGCTTGGAGATCTCAAAGTTTTACATAGTCAAAGTCCAAGATAGTTCCACTGCCAAACTGCCCTGTTTATATTTCCTGAGTATTCCTTATAATGGAGGAAGAATGGTCAGCAACATAATCCTCCTCCCACTCCCACTGATAACTTGTACAGGGACACTTAGCCACCTTCTCTAATTTTTTTTATTTTTTTGGAGACAGAGTGCTACTCTGTTGCCCAGGCTAGAGTGCCGTGGCGTCAGCCTAGCTCACAACAACCTGACATTTCCTGGGCTTAAGCAATCCTTCTGCCTCAGCCTCCCGAGTAGCTGGGACTACAGGCATGTGCCAACCACATCCGGCTAATTTTTCTACATATTTTTAGTTGTCCAGCTAATTTCTTTCTATTTTTTTAGTAGAGATGGGGTCTCGCTCTTGCTCAGGCTGGTGTCGAACTCCTGACATCAAACGATCCTACCGCTTTGGCCTCCCAGAATGCTACGATAAAGGCATGAGCCACCGCGCCCAGCCCTCCTGCTTCTCTAATAATCAAAATACTTCAGGGAAATTAAACTCAGCTTCCCATCAGGGAAAAAAAGTTGAGAATAACTGATATAGTGGTCATAATAAAGATGCCAGCTGTTTATACTAAAACTTCTCTTTTTTAGAAAAGATGATGTAGGAAGATACATGCTTGAAAAGAAAATGGCAGCGGGAGAAGGATGGCATTTAGGCTGCCATACCACTTTAATAATTACTCATTCAATATTCATTCAACACATATTTATTATCTTTTATGTGTCTGGTATTTTACTAGGCACCAGCAATATAAAAATGAGCAAGACACAGTTCCTGCCTTTAAAAGCTCACAGTCAAGTACAAAAGTCAGCCAGGGGGGAGAAAACTCCACAGGGTATCTATTTTTTAAATATGTCAATTAATATACATAAACCCAATTAATATGAAAACGTCTAGAGAAGTCAATGAAAATTATTCCCAGCTGAAATTTTGTGAAGCATGCCTAAATATTGTATGTATATATGAAGAACATATATGCACATATGTAAAAATAATAGCTGCCATGTTTTGAGCGCTTTTTCTGCTAGGCAGAAGACCTTGCTTAAGAGTTCATTTAATCCTCATAACAATCTCACGAAGCAGGTACTACTGTTATTATTATCCCAGGCTTACAGAGGATAAACTGAGCTTAGTAGTTCAGCGATTTGTCCAGTCACACTGCAGTGAGTAGTTAAGCAAAAAGTCAAACTCTGGTTGTCTGACACAAGAATTTATGCTTCTTATGACCAGCCAATCAGCTATACTACCTCTTATAGACCCTCAATGCAGAGGTACAGAGCAGGAGAGGACACTACTTGTAAAATTAAAGACCTCTCAGCCAAGTATAGAGCACTGAATTTGAAAAGGACTAGGAGACGCTGAAATGATGTGGGCCTTTAAAAGGAAATGGGTTAGTAATCCCTTCTTCCCTACTTCCTTTATTCTCCTATATAGATATGATAGAGCTTAAATGCTAAGTATACAGCTGGAAGCAGCCTGGGTCCAGATGTCTATATAAACCCCAAACTGTCTACGTCCAGACTTTAACGTAAGAGAGAAATAAATATCTTTATTGTTTAAGATGTTTACGTTGGGTCTCTATCGCTGGCAGCCAAACCTCTATCCTAACAGTGCTCTTTATAGTAATCCAAGTAAGAATTGATAAGGGCCTGAACTATGGTAGTGACTATGAAAACAGAAAAAAAGAAATGTGAGAAAAATTTAAGAAGAAAAATAAAACATGTTAAAGTGAAAGTGAGAAAGAAAGGGAAGAGTGTAGAAAATTTCTGATCTGAATGAATGGCCAAGTGGAAGAGGTTTGAAAGAGCATGTTTGCTTTAACACGCTGAATTTTCAATTCTTATGAGATATTTAGGTGATTTTTTTTTCTGTAGGCAGTTCCACCTCTTAGCCCCTACCTACATATCCTTGCTAGTGTCTTACAGCTGTCCAAAACCAGGATTGTTACAAATTTAGCAAATTTAATACTAATATGAATGTAAGCCTTTTAAAAGAACTTTTCATTTCACTGCTAATGAAGGTGATTAAGCCTAGCAAAATTAAATTCCTTAAGAACAAAGCCAATACCAACCCATTACTCAAAAGATACTTGACTGAATGGCTAAAAGAAAGTGATCTGGCACTCCACTTATAAAAGGCTGCTAACTCTTGCTTAAAGAAGAGCCTAGCTTTTTCCTAACTGCTCTACTTCTATTTAATCTAACTGATAAGAGGGCACATTCGGTATCGGACTTGCATCATGCCTGGCACATAATAGTCAATAAAATTTCTCGAATAAACAACTAACTAAATAATACACTTATCTGGGGATTCTCCAATTTCAACAGAGGCTTTGTGCACAGTATAAGAGCATGAGCCTAACTTAAAAAAAAAATTGATTCAGTTATACTGACATCCCCAGTACCAGCTGTATAACCTTGAGCAAATTACTTAATGTCTCCAAGTCTCAGTAATTTCACATGCCTTATCAGGTTGTTGTGGGAAATTAATGAAATTAGACAAAGTCTGGCATATAGTAGCCATTATTAATAGGAATTATGTGTTCCATCTTTAGCATAATTTAAAACAGGCCAGAGACTATTATCATAAAATCTCCTCTTTATTCATATTGTGATAACTTTATCAGGAGCCCTTCGAGTTTTCTTCATTTGTTTAGAACCAAACTTCTCAAACACACATTCTGAATAGTAACAACGAAAGGGAATTTGAGGTGGAGAGGAAGAACAGGAGTAATGTAGTTTTTTGATAATATAATTTGTACTTTCAAAAATTTTCAGTTTTTCATTGTCCTAAATGAATCTTTATTCTGTTGTTCCCTCTCATTTCTTTCCCTCTTTTAAAAAAGTGAATTTTATTAACTCTAATCTGGTATGGATTTTGGTTTACTCAGGCTAAAATTATTTGGTAAAACATTTGTCTTAAAAGGAAAACAAGTGACATTCTTTTCAAATTCCCCAGAAGATCGTGTGGGACAATTATATAAAGCATTTGTGAAATTCACTCCAGTCACAAATGCTACTTTCCATTGCAAATTAATTTTCATACTATTACTTCCTAAGTTTGTTCTGACACTTGCTTTCTCTCTCTGAATGTTACTAGAGTTCACATAAGCTGGGAAAAATGAAGGACATGTTTGTACCTACAACCATATGTCATTAACTATAAACAGAACTTTCTCACATAAAAACTTGCCCCAAAACTAGTTATTTCTTTAAACAAGAATCTTCCATTTCAAGTTCTTAAATCTCTATTTTAAAGTAACTATAAGGATAAAACATTTGCTTGAAGAAGAAAATAAATCAAGATGCCAATTTCCCAAACAACTTAATTGTTTTCTTCAAATCATGGTACTAAGTTAACCTTGTAAATTAATAAAGTACCCAAAAAGTTACAATGAATCAAGGGAAAAAAATGAGATTTACATAATGATCTCATCAGTGGAAAACAGGCCTTTCCAAGGAAGATACAAATACTTTCTCCTAACTCAGTCTGCTAGGGACATCACTGAAAAGAAATCCCTTCAACTGTTAAATAATCATTAAATAATTGCTTACCTCCCATTATGTCAAGTATTCTGCTAAAATAATAGTTGTATCTCTGCTGAAAATACTTTTTTTTTTTCAGTTTCAAGGGTTTCTCCCAGAATACTGGGATACATTTGAAGTATGCCCTCAAGGAACGCTTTCAGTCTGGACAAATTAGACAAATACACAAGGAAAGACCTTGGAATTTTCAGAATTCAGATTTCTGGTTTCAAACATTCTCAGGATACAATAAAGACCAAAGACAAGCAGCAATTTGTAATGTTTCAGAGACATATTTTGAATTAGGTATAAGGTCTGATCTCTCTGAACAAGCACCCCAAATCTTCATCTTTATGAAGCTATGCAGTTTCCTTTGTTGTTGCTTAAGCAATAACTCTTGTTAAGTGATGTTTTTTAACTAAAATTCTGAAGGAAAGGGGTATATACTTCTATACTGCTAATGAGAGTATAAATCAACATACATTTCTGAAAAACATTTTAGCAATACACCTCAAAACTATTAAAAATGTTCTTTTGGCTTTCAAAAACAGCTGGAACTCTATAATCAACAATAAGCTAGGGTATACTTTAAAATAACTATTAATAAAAGAGTGGAATTGGAATGTTCCTACCACAAAGAACTGTTAAATGCCTGAGGTGATAGATACCCCAATTACCCTGATTTAATTAATGCACACTATATACCTGTATCAAAACATCACATGTACCCTATAAAAATATATGATTATGTACCCATAATTAAAAACTAAATAAAAAGAAACAGCTGGAACCAGAAGTTTAGATGATATTTCCAAGTCTCTCTCTCCTCATTTTTTAGCTATCCTTGCCTCAGCTTATGCTCAATATTCAGACAGAGTCTCTAAACAAAGCAAGGAAAACACACATTGGCAGCCTCAACTTAGACATGGTATCTTACCTTAGTCATCCTAACAGAAAAAGGCATTATTGTTTGTTCCAAAAGAAAAAACCCAGGCTCTAATTGGCCCACATTAAAGTAGAGGGTAGGGTAACTAGGACTGAAACTTTCCCTGGGATCACAGTGAACAGAAAATATGGTTCTCAAAGGAAGGGACACTGGGCAGAAAATTAACAAATGTCCATATAAACATACATATCCTTTGACCTAGCAGTTCCACTTCTAGGATTAAAACTTATACTATAACTGTGTGCCAGACACTGTCTTAAGCACCTTACATAAAACAACTCATTTAATCTTCATAACAACTCTGTGAGGCATTAATAGATACTACTATTTACTATTATCCCCTTTTATAGATTCAGAAATGAGAAAGAAAAATTAAGTAACTTTTCTAAAGCCAGAACTACAAAGAGGCAAAACCAGGAATCAAACCCAGACTATCTGGCTCCATCCCACACTTTTAACCTTACTACTACTAAACTTTACTGCCTCTCCTTTTATCTACTTATCTCAAGAAATTAAAGATTAATACAAAAATTTAGCTAGAACAATTCTCACAGCACTATTTATAACTGCAAAAATTTGGAAATAATCAAATTGTCTAATCATAAGAGATTCATTGATAAAGTTATTATTACATTAAATTGTATATTAAATGATTACACTTTTTAGCTAATAAAAATCAATATTATATTTTATATATACAAAGTTGACCCTTGAACAGTGTGGGGGTTAGGGGCACAGACCCTCCCAGTCAAAAATCCATGTATAACTTTTGACTCCCCAATAGCCTACTGTTGACCAGAAAGCCTTACCAGTAACAGTAGATTAACACATTTTGTATATGTATTATATACCATATTCTTATAATAAAGCTAGAGAAAAGAAAATGTTCAGAAAATCATAAGAAAGAAAATATATTTACTATTCATTATATGGAAGTAGATCATCATAAAAATCTTCATCCTTATCATTTTCATGTTGAGGAGTTTCGAGGAGAAGTAGGAAGAGGACAGGTTGGTCTTACTGTCTTAGGGGTGGCAGAAACATAAGAAAATTCACATGTAATTGGATCCGTGCAGTTCAAACCCATGTTGTTCAAGGGTCAACTGTACACAGAATATGAAAACCACCAATAATATACAGTTAAGTTTTTAAAAAATTGCATAAAGAGAAGATTTGAACTTGTTTTTTAAACAGGAAAAATAGTAGTAATGATACATATATATGTATATGGATAAACACAAAAACCTCTGGAAAGATATGTTGAAATGTCAGCAGTATACCACTTCATACTCATTGGAGTGGCTATGATCAAAAAGACAGAGAATAACAAGGGAGTAGCAATTGCAGATTCAACAAGAGCAATCTTGATTCCTTAGGAGAATGACAAGTAGTTCACTATAGGTTTACTCATTTGCCAATTATCAGCTACTCACACAACTTCCTTAAGTCTCGTAACAATTTCTTCAATAACTTCAAACCTCATGACCCACAAGCACAAACAACCTGTGGCAAACCTGGTGATTTCACCATACCATTTCTTTAAAATTATTCATTAAAAATAAACAATCCCTACAGTGAGCTTCTATGTAATATGTAGGTAGAAGAAAAGACTGTTTTGTTCTGGTTTTTGAATTTAATGTATTGGTAACTAATTATTTTGTTTAATCATTAGCAGAAAAAAAACAGACCCATTATACATAAGGGAATAAAATGAAAGGGATAGGACAGCTTTCAGAAACCATTACTTCAACTTAATTGTATAAACTAAATCAGTTCAGGATCTAGATGTTTTCAGACTGAAACTATTGTTTTTTAAAAACTGCTTCAACATTCATGCTTATTGAGTAATAAAAATGGTATCATTATTTGTCCAGATTAAAATCAAACAGAAAATATATCAACTGAAAATAAATGAGTGCATACTTCTACAGAATTTATTTTTCTTTTAAAAGAAACAGAAAAATCTGATGTTTATTTAGCTGTGCTTTGATTTGTACATGAATGTTATGACCATGTTTCTAGGTAACATCAAAGTTTTATCAATGCTGGGACCATGGATGGCAAACAGGTACAAAAAAAAGATGTCCCTTTCCATACTGTGCATGTGTGTATCTCTTCTTCTCATGCTGAATTCCAATATGGCAGGCCAGGGTGGTGCTATAGTTTAAGGTCCTGGTTAAGAAATGGAATATCTCCTGAAACATAGTCCTGGTATCAATCACCTAGAAAAGAGACAGCTCTTTGGGCAGAAAACAAGAACCAAGAAAGTGGACCTTAGACAGACCTGACAGGAATGGACTGTCTGTGTGGCCCCCATTCAGGGCCTAGACTTAAGGAGACACGTTGATAGAAAAGATGACCTTCATCATATGATGGCGGACCAGAAACAAGGCAGGATGGTATCCCTTTCGGAGATCACAGACTGAAAAAGAGTAAACTTTACCTTGCGACTAACTTTAAAGTTACTCTCTGGTTTCATTGCCTTTTTGTTTTTAGCCTTTAGAAAAGTTTCACTTCAATGTTGCAACTGTGCCTCACTAAACGAAGGGATGAATGATTTGGTGGCAGGAGTCAGTTGGGCCAGGATGTTAAGAAAGCGGCACTCCATGAGATCACTGGAGAAATAGAAAAACTGGAGCTTTGAATTCAAGCCAATCTTTCCCATGTGGAAGTTTCTTTTCATTGCCAATCTTGGAGACCTAGGGTTTCATTTTATCGAGAGAACGAGGAAGTTTCTGTACAGGTACCTGGAACCAAATTCACTGTAAAAAGATCTGAAGACATTAGGTACTATGGTCACGAGTCAGCAAGTTTCTGTGATGTTTAAAATGTTTATAACAAGTACACATTACTATAGTAAGTAAAACAGTTTCTAATAGACAGGTCAGTCGAAGCAACATGCAGATGAATGTGCAGGAACATGTGCCAGGAATGTGCAACAGAACCATTACAGTTATGAGTCAAAACTGGGTAGAAAAATAGATGAGTGGAATTTCTAAATCACATGGACACAGAATTCAAGAGCCATGCAGAAAGGGTCAGCCAGAAACCAAGTCTACGAGGAGGTAACATTAAGATGTGAGGAAAACATAACACAATTTGTAGAGAAGGGGTCAGGGGGAGAGAAAGACAGACACCCCAGACCATTAGTTTAAAATGAAAGGCAATTAACCTGTTTCCTATGAAAGCACTTTTCCCAAGGTGTTGCCCCATTTGTGCTTATAGTTATAAAAGCACAACAAGGCTTTTAAAAATCTTTAGTGGTAATACCTTTGATTCCAAGACCAAAAAAGATATTTTATTCTCTGTTGGGGCATCTTGATGGGTAGGATGCCCATCTCCCCATGATTTCATACTTACACAATTTAAAACTAAAATATTTTAATTTAGTTGTGGGTGTACCGAACATTGTTTTGATTTCCATGTTCTTTGTTTCTAAGGTAAAATATATACCTTACAAAATCAAAAATTACTTTTTACTATGTAACTTTTCATTAACTTTTATTCTATAGTTTAATACTCTTTCATTTAAAAAAAAAAGGCTTCCAATCTTCCTCAGTTCCAAGGCTGCAACAGAATCTCAAAACAAAACAAAAAAATCAATACACTAGAAAGGGTAAAACAAAAATTGTTTCTTGGGGTAATACTTTAACAATTCAGTTTCAAAATAATATTTTAACACAAAATAAAATTCTATAGGCTCTATTCATTTTTAATTATATGTACCAGTGAAGGTCCACAAAGTAACTTAAGTCAACATTTAAGAGTGTGGAAAACAATGTGATGTCTCATCGCTGTCTCTGAATTTACATGGTATTCATAATAGTACAGATTACAATGCACTTCAAGTTTCAAAACCTGAAAATTCTCTTCAACTTGAAAATTCTCTCAAGTTTTGATCATAGTCAAAATCAAAGTATTAAATTCAAGAAGCTTGAAAAGAAGCACTTTTTTCTGAGATTATAACTGATGATCTTTTAACACTGGTCAATTTATAGACTCTTTTACCTTTTACAAAGGACCTTGCTGATAAAGGGAAAAAAATATTTTTTACCATAATTAGGAGTCTGAACTTACTGTTATACCAAAAAACAGCATCCATGCTTCGCAATAGGAAAATATTTTCAAAAGTAGGTTCATGTTCCTGACTACCAAAGGTCTGTAGAAACACTTTTGAAGCTTCATCCTGTATAACAGTTTTGTTTTATTTGTATTGATTTTTTTCATGGCTAGCTACCAAAATATCAAGAATTTCAAATACAGAGAGGAAGTGCAGAAGGACAAGAAAAACACAATGAAGAGTGACTGGCCTATGAAAATAGTTGAAAAAAATCTGTTTTAGCTGCTCTAATATAATTTTCATTTATTACTTATCAGTTCCCCTCCTCTGGTCCCAATATTCTAATCAAATTGAGGATCTACTCACTGCTTATCACTTCAGTGCCTTTGCCACTACTTACTGTTCCCTCACCTGAAAATCCCTTTCATATTCCTTTCCACCCCTCAGTCCCCACAATGTATTTATAGAAAAAAGTTTTTGATTTAAAGTCAGAAAAGTGGGTTCAAGTTCCATTTAATCCCATTTAATTCCATTTATGATCCGTATGAACATGGGCAAATTATTAAGCCTTTGTTCACCTTGAAGGATAAGTCGCTGTGTTACTATGAAGAGTGAATGAGTTACTGTGAAAACACTCAATTGTTTTTAAATGAATGAAGATTCGATCTGACAGTCTCTGTCTGTAAAGCAAGTGCCTAAAGAAATAAATGTAGGCTGTAATACTAGATCCGTATACCAGCATAATAATATGGAGAGAAAGGGCGGACCTAGAAAGTTAAAGGTAAAACAAACAACATATACAAACATAAACCTTTTTGAAAATCATGTGCTAGGCTGGGCACAGTGGCTCACACCTATAATACATACCAACAGCTGGAAAGGTCAAGGTGGGAGGATCGTTAGAGCCTAAGAGTTAGAGATCAGCCTGGGCAACATACAGACTCTGTCTCCACAAAAAATTTTTAAAAATTAGCCAGGTGTGGTGGCACACACCTGTAGTCCTGGGTACTCGGGAGGCTGAGGCAGTAAGATTACTGGAGCCCCGGAGATTAAGGCTACAGTGAGCTATGATCACACCACTATAGGTCTCCAGCCTGGGCAACAGAGCAAAACCCCATCTCTTAAAAAAGAAAAAGGAAAAAGAAATTATTTACGAAGCTGTATGTGTATCTGTCTTACAAGGAATTCTGAATTTTTTACAGCATATTATTCACCCAAGTATTTAGAGTGGATACTGTTTTAATTTGTAATGTTGTGGAAATAATTTTCTTAAAAATATATTTGGCTTTGGAATTTATACATCTATTACAAAATTATTTTTTAAAAATTAAGTCTATTTAGACTGTTCTATTCTAAATTTCCTATTATTTACAAAACAGCTATTATTATAAAAACTGCATGAACCATTGTGTTTGTAGTGGGTTGAACAGTATCTTCCAAAAATTCATACCCACCAGAATCTCAAAATGTGATCTTATCTGGAAATAAGGTCTTTGCAGATATAATTAGTTAAGGATCTTGAAATGAAATTGCCCTGGTGGGCCCTAAATCCAATGACTGGTGTCTATAGGAGAAAGGAGAGGGAGATTTAGACAAAGAATAACAGAGAAGAAGCCAGGAAGAGACGAGAGTTATGTTGTCACAAATCAAAGAACACCTGGGGCCACCAGAAGCTGGAAGAGGGCAAGGAAGGATTCTTCCCTAGAGCTTTCAGAGGGAGTGTGGCCCTGATGGGACCTTAATTTCAGATTTCTAGCCTCCAGAATTGTGAGAGAATAGTGTCTGGGTTTTATTTATTTATTTATTTATTTTTCATTTGGTTTTGTTTATTTTTGGGGTTTTTTTTTCTTTCAGCATATTATTATTATGGGGGTACAAATGTTTAGGTTACGTGTGTTGCCTTTCCTCCCCTTCCCCCCCAGAGTCAGAGCTTCAAGTGTGTCCATCCCCTAGATGGTGCACATCGCACTTATTACGTATGTAGATATCCATCCCCTCCTCCCCCCACCCATCTGCCCGAAGCCTGATAAATGTTAATTCCTATATGTTCACTGAGGTGTTGATCAGTTAATACCAGTTTGCTGATGAGTACATGTGATGCTTATTTTTGGGAGGGGGTTTTATTCTGAGACAGGGTCTCAGGCTCACTCTATGATCCAGCCTACAGTGCTAAAGTACAATGGAATCATCATAGCTCACTGCAACCTCAAACTCCTGGGCTCAAGCAATCCTCCCGTCGCTTCAGCCTCCCAAGTAGCTAGGGCTCCACAATTCCTCAACCATGCCTGGCTAATTTTTTTCTTTTTTCTTTTTTGTAAAGATGTTGTCTTGTTATGTTGCCCAGGCGGGTCTTGAACTACTGGCCTCAAGCAATCCTTCCACCTCAGCCTCCCAAAGTGCTAGGATTATAGGTGTGAACCACCACGCCTGGCCATGTCTGTTGTTTTAAGCCACCAACTGTGTAATAATTTGCTATGGCAGCCCCAAGAAATATAAAGAGTTGGAGAGCTAACCTGCAGCTGTTACACAATACATCACTAAGTACTTCTGTTAAGACATTTTAAAAAGTAAGAATTGGCCAGGTGAGATGGCTCACTCTGGTAATCCCAGCACTTTGGGAGGCCAGGGCTGGAGGATCAATTGAGACAAAGAGTTCAAAACCAGCCTGGGCAACATAGCAATACCCCATCTCTACAAAAAAAATTTAAAATTAGCCAGGTGTGGTGGCATGCTCCTGTGGTGCTAGCTATTCAGGAGGGTAAGGTGGGAGGATCACTCACGCCCAGCAGTTTGGGGCTGCAGTGAATTATGATCATACCACTGCACTCCAGTCTGGGCAACAGAGCAAGACTCTGTCTCTAAAAAAAAGAAAAACAAAAAGTGAGGTTATCTCTCTGACACTTCCCTATAATAGTGTTAATTTTCCCTTAAAACGTAACTTTTTTTCTTTTCTCTTCTTAGTTAACAATCTTTTTGTTTCTACACTCCAGAACAATCAGTATCTGCAGAAATGTACACAATAAAAAATCTAACCTATCTGAAATTTATTTAAATTTAAGCAGTTATATGAACTATTTCCCTATGCAAAATTATTTTATTTATTTATTTTTTTCAGGAAAACAATGGAAACTTACAAATATAACAGAAAAAAATTTTTCTGAAAAATTCTATGATGCAGACATTGATAACAGGAAAAAAGAAAATAACTATGAACTTATAAAAGTTATATTTTCCTTCGCACTGTAAATTATATTTAAGAATTTTAAACGAATAACCCTTCATAAATTTTATAACCCAAAACATTGCTAGAGCTCAGCAATAACAAGGCATTAAAACTAAATCTTATAATATTTGATGATCTCAGTTTTGACCACGACAAATGTTTTTATATTAAGATATGCTATTTCAGCAACACAATGATTTTAATCAATGATTTCACTTTTATAATAGCTTTTAATAAAAATGATCTTCATCATATTGGAGCCTATAATATATAAATTAATCTACAACTAGGAAAAAAATTGCTACTCAAAAAATATTTTCGGCCAGGCGCAGTGGCTCACGCCTGTAATCCTAGCACTCTGGGAGGCCGAGGCGAGTGGATTGCTCAAGGTCAGGAGTTCGAAACCAGCCTGAGCAAGAGCAAGACCCTGTCTCTACTGAAAATAGAAAGAAATTAATTGGCCAACTAAAAATATATAGAAAAAATTAGCCGGGCATGGTGGCGCATGCCTGTAGTCCCAGCTACTCGGGAGGCTGAGGCAGGAGGATTGCTTGAGCCTAGGAGTTTGAGGTTGCTGTGAGCTAGGCTGATGCCACGGC
>CAUYRT010086167.1:0-16339 GCA_963574885.1 Lepilemur ruficaudatus | reverse complement strand
AAATTGGCTCAAGTTAATATATATTTGCAGGAGGACATATTGAAAAATATTCATTATAAACATTGAAATGATTTCAGTTTATTAGGCTTATGTCTTCTGATATTAATTATTTTCAGATATAAATAGCTAATTATCTAAAGTTCATTTATATATAAGAAGAAATTTTTAGGCATTAGGTAACTAATTTTATAATCTTTGCTTGATAAGGTCAAAATAAAAACATCTGGTGCAACTTTTGTCTCCTTAAAAATACATTTTATTAGCATAATATCAACATGTCAGCAACATTTACATTATTGATGATATAATGTTTTGAAATTAAAAAGGTTATTGTAAGTATGTGAATGACGAAGAGGCAAGTGACTGCTCTCAGAATAATTGTGAAAATTCAAAAACATCAAAAGAGGCACAATTTATAAACTCATTTTAATAAATCCTTGAATATGATTCTTATGCACCATATGACCTTTTTAACCCTGTTAGTTATTTCACAGGCATGCAATCTTTGGGGATTCATTTTACCCTTCCTAAGTGAAAAAGTGTAATTCTCTTACCTTTCCTAAATGAATTACTTCTACATGGAACCCTTACTTCCTAGTCTAAGTCAAGTACTGTATTATAAGTTCTCTTTAAAACCCCATTAATTTCCTTTAGAGCTCTAATATCAATTGTACTTTGGCATTTATGTAATGTGTATCTCCCCAGTTAAGCTCTATGAGCACAGGGGCTAAGTCTAACATCTGCCACGTTGTAAGAACTTTACTTTATAAAACACATACTTCTGTTATTTTAAAATGTGAAAGAATAAATTAAAGAATCCACAAGAATCAGCACTAGAAGTGTCTTTATGTTGTTTTTGCAAACGAAGAATGGGAATATTTATGGAAATAAAGGGATAAAGCCAAATATGTTTGATTAAGTGCAGTTTATTATAATTTCTACAGTTATAATATCTTGTTATACAATAGAGAATTTGATAAATTGCCTCAAAATATTTGAAACACGTAGATTCCTGTTGGCTGTGCTTGATAGAGTTTTATAAAAAGTGATATTACAATAAGGAGAGAAATTTAGAAAAGAATTGGCCAGTCTGCAAACATACATGAAATTGAATAGGGGTGGTTCATGATTTCAGTGACTTGTACTAGTGGAAAAGGCAACAGACATTCACATCCAAACATTAAAAGGTAAACCTGACAAATGCTTTGAATGACAAGACCAATTTATTCTCAATTTCTTTGAAAAGAACAAAGCAATTGGGTGGTTGGCATATTCATTTTTTAAAAACCTCTGAATGGATTTAAAGTAGAGTAAAAGTTCAATTTAGAATAAAGGCCCCAGGAAATTATTTCAACTGGAATAAATAGTTTAGGGGAAAGAATAATGGCATGGTTCTCCCACCTAGGCTTGATAGTTCTAATTTCCTGAATTAATGTGCAAGAGAGAAGGAATTGTATGGGGCAAAGAAAGCAAGAAAATGTAGCACAAATAAAAGTACATCTAGCAAAGAAGAATCAGTATGACTATTACAAATAGATCTGAGTGAAATTAAATAGATAAAAAGCTAAGTTTTAGAGAGTTGAATACTTTAAAAAGAAACTCTGTTACTTTACAAGACTAAAATGCCTCTTGGTTAGTGTTGTTAGGTAGATAGCAAGAGATTCTGGGTCTCCTAGGGATGAAAGTAGGTGCTGTTGCCTTGGTGCAATTACCTCACTTGGAAAGAAGGACAAGGGTGGAGCCCAGGCCCCCATCTTGGTCCTGCCCCACCCTAGTTCTCTCCCGAGTGACAGCCATACCTGGGGGAGGAGAGAACACTCTACCAATCAGCCAATCATAGCTAAGCACAACAGCTGTAAAAGAATGCAGAGGACTCTCTAGCCCACGGGCCAAGCCGCATAGGTACCATAGAGTCAGGGAATTGACCTAGAACAACCCGCATGCCTAGTAACACAACTCCCAAGTGTCCAATCAGAGTGATTCCATAGTGATGTCTGGGCCATTAGGGAGGTCTCAATCCAGGCACTATAAAACAAGACACACCATAACCAATCCTCTTTTTGTGCCCTTCTTTTTGCTCTTTTCCTATTGCAACAATGGATCTGGTCATCATCTGTGGCATATGTATCATGCTCTGTAAATCTGTATCTTCCTCTTGCCCTATAATCCTATCTTTGTCTCCCCAGTAAACCTCATTTTCATGCTTGCCTTACTTTGGTGTGTCTGGTCATTCTTAGGCCATGAATGCACTAAGAACTGACATTTCAAACTAAACCCTGACAGTGTCTTAATCAATTTGTTCTGTCATAACAAAGTACCATAGATTGGGTGGTTTATAAACAATGGAAATTTATTTCTCACCATTCTGGAAGGTAAAAGTCTGAGATTAGAGTTCTTGCACAGGCAGGTTCTGGTAAAGGTCCTCTTCTTGGTATCAGATTACCATCTTCTCCTATCCTTACTTGGCAGAAAGAACTTCAGAGAGCTCTTTGGTGTTAAGGAAAGAAAAAAAAAATAATTTTAAGGATGTTTATTCTGAGCCAATAAGAGTGACCATGGCCTGAGAATACACAAACCCGAGAAGTGTTGAGTAGTGATCCCAAGGTGGGCAGATTACAGCTTTGTTTTATACAATTCAGGGAGACAGGAAATGGAGGTAAAATCATAAATCAATTCATGGAAGATATATATTGGTTTGGCCCCAAAGGGCGGGATATCTTCAAGTGGGGATTGCAAGTCATAGGTGGATTTAGAGATTCTTCAATTGGCAATTTGTTAAAGAGATAAAACTTTGTCTAAAAATCTTGGAGTCAGTAGGGAGGAATGTCTTAAATTGAGATAAGGAAGTCTGTTAATCATAGAGCAAGCCATAATACAAGGCTTCAAAATGATCAGTTAAGCAAATTGATGGCCTGTACACTTGACATAATCTTTGCTTTGTATGGCCTTAGATCCTATTTATAATTTAGTATTTTATTGCCACAGAGACTCTGTTTTGTCAATCTTATGATCTCCATTTTACTGTTAACATTGGTCAGTTGCTATGTTTAAACTCTAAAAGGCAAGGCATATAAGGATGTGTGTCTGACTGCTCTTCCCTTAATGGCTGAGAACTCAGATTTAAAGTTTTTCTAGGGCCCCCTTGGTCAACATGGGGTCCATTCAGTCAGCTGGGTGACTTCAAAATTTATTTTAGTTAACATCAAAAATAACTTAGTAGTAAAACTTTTAGCTCTAAAATAGTGTTATCACAATTTATTTCATATTTTTTAAAAAAATAATTAAACATAAGTTTTGTAACTTGTAATTATTTTATTGAGAAAGAAAATAAATTTTCATCTAAGAAATTCAGCCCCTTTTAAATTATCAGGCCCAGAGAGGCATATAAATGAGGCATCTGTGTAATCCTAGCATTCTGGGAGGCCGAGGTGGGAGGATCCTTTGAGCTCAGGAGTTTGAGACCAGCCTGAACAAGAGCAAGACCCTGCTCTACTAAAAATAGAAACAAATTAAATGGACAATTAAAAATATAGAGAAAAAAATTAGCTGGGCATGGTGGTACATGCCTGTAGTCCCAGCTTCTTGAGAGGCTGAGGCAGAAGGATTTCTTGAGACCAGGAGTTTGAGGTTGCTGTGAGCTAGGCTGACGCCATGGCACTGTAGCCCGGGCAACACAGTGAGGCTCTGCCTCAAAAAAAAAAAAAAAAAAAAGCCAGCAGCAACAAGGGACCTGCTGCTCCCTGTCCTAACTGCAGGGAAGACCACGGCCCAGCACACCGTAATAGCAAGCACTAGTACCCTTGCGTGGGGCTGTTTCCATTCTATTTTCCCCCTTTCTAATGCTAGTGAAGACTCTTGTTTCAAACACTCGTGAGGCCCAGTTTGCAGACGCCTGTTCCTGGGGGAGCTGGGTTTCCCCACGGACTAGGAAGTGGCGTCAGCGTTCCACCGAGTCTGTTTACACGGCAAGGAGCCTGCAGCGTATTCCCCGAGGCCTGGCGGGGAGTCGGGGATGAGGAGGAGGAGGGCCAGCACTGGGAGGGGCCGGGGCCCGGGTCGGGGGCGCGGGAGCCGGTGCGTCAACCTCAGGGTAGGCTCAGGAGCGTGCGGTCCTCGCGGGGGCCCCTCGCACGGCTCAAAACGCTCAAAACTCCCACTCAGAAGCTGGCTTTGCGGGCAAGTCAATCCCCCGGGTAGCAGGCGCTCCGTACGGACACCTCTAACTAAGTTACGAGCCAAGACGGGCTTCCCCGAACCCGAGCGGCGCAGCCGGGAGCGCACGAATTTCGCTGCCAGATCCCGCAACCCCAGACCGAGGGCCGCGGCGGCGACCCAGGCGGGGTGACAGCCCCCGGCTGCGAGTGACGGCGGCGCACTCGCGCCCGTCAAGGCCCCTCGCGGCACCTCGCCGGCGCCCGGGCCTCCACAACATGCGGACACGCTCCAAGAATTAAACTTCCACAAACATCCGAGCGTGCGGACTCAGTGCCCGACCTCACCGCCCGCCCGGCGCGTGGGGACTGCAGGGCGGGGGACCGCGAGCGGAAGACTGGGTCTGGCGGCCCCGGAAGGCGCCGAGACCTTCCCCGGAGTTCCGGGCTGCGCAGGCGCAGTGAGGCCGGCGCGGGGACGCGCGGAGGCCGTTCCCCGTGCGGGGGCCTGCGCGCGCCCGGGGAGGAGCGGACCGCGGCCAGGGCGCAGGCGCAGGCGCGCGGCCGCGGCGGCGGTTGGGGAGGGTTCTTCCGGAAGGTTCGGGAGGCTTCTGGAAAAAGCTCCGCGCGCTGGGCGGGCCCGCCGCTATATAAGGCACGCTCGGGGGCGGCGCGCCAGTTGCTCTCGCGTCCTGGTGCTGCTGCGGTGCGGAGCCGGTGCGGTCCATTAGCCAAGGTGAGGGGGCGTTTGGGGGCTTCTGGGGGGTTGCGGGGCCCCGGGGCGGGCGCAGAGCCGGGCAGAGCGGCTCGGGGCCGGCCCGTTGGGGCCGCGGGGCCCGGGACCGCCGTGGCGTCTACGTCGGGGGCTGCGGGCCTGTGGCGGCCTCTACGCGCCGCCCTTCGCCGCGGGCCGCAGGGCCGGGCCTGGCGGGGTGTTCCGGGGAGGCGCCGGGGCGGGAGCGGCCGCGCGCTGCAGCCCGCTCGCTGCCCGGTCCGGGGAGGCGCCGGGGCCGAGCGGGGAGGCCGCCATGGCGCGGCGCCCCGGAGCGGCCCACGCGGCGCGCAGGTAGCGCGCTGCGAAATGAGGTCATCCCTTTGTGGCCGCTATTTTCGGTTTGCTTGAATTTCGCACGCCTCGGAAATGCGGCTCTAAGCCTACGCGGAGAGCGCGGTCGCGTGGCGCGGCGGCGACTCGGCGGCCGGTAACCGGCTCGGCGTCCTCCCCAGATGCCCGAGGAGACCCAGACCCAGGACCAGCCGATGGAGGAGGAGGAGGTGGAGACGTTCGCCTTCCAGGCAGAAATCGCGCAGCTGATGTCGCTGATCATCAACACGTTCTACTCGAACAAAGAGATCTTCCTGCGGGAGCTCATCTCGAACTCGTCCGACGTAAGTCTCCGTCGGCTGAAGTCGGCTCTGGCTCATTCCGAGCTTCAGCGTGGGGCCGCGTGTTTACGGGTTTTGTCTTGCGTTGGCAGGCGTTGGACAAAATCAGATACGAAAGCTTGACGGATCCCAGCAAGCTGGACTCGGGGAAGGAGCTGCACATCAACCTCATACCGAACAAGCAAGACCGGACCCTCACGATCGTGGACACCGGGATCGGAATGACCAAGGCCGACCTGATCAACAACCTCGGTACCATCGCCAAGTCGGGCACCAAAGCGTTCATGGAAGCTTTGCAGGCCGGGGCAGACATCTCCATGATCGGCCAGTTCGGCGTTGGTTTTTATTCTGCGTACTTGGTTGCCGAGAAAGTCACTGTGATCACCAAGCATAACGATGACGAGCAGTATGCGTGGGAGTCCTCGGCAGGGGGATCGTTTACAGTCAGAACTGACACAGGTAGGCGACACAGGACAATGTGCTGGTTGAGGCAGTCATGGGGGGGGGCGGGTGCTGCAAACACACTGGATCCCTGAAGATGAGGTGAGAGGCAAGTTGGGTTTGCCCAGCAACTCGGGAGCGAGCTGGTGAGCCCTGTGATGTAGCGTGTGGGAGCGTGGTGTGGGGTTGTGTGTCGTGAGGCATTTGGACTTGCTGTGGTGTCCTTTCCGTCTGTAATAGTAGTCACTCTCACTTGATAGACTCGTCCAAGGGGTTTAGATAGGGCATTGAGCTATCAGTTCTGTTCTTGTTTTTACCTTGATTTAGTCACTGATATTTAAAATGTAGACCATTTCTGTTTCAGGTGAACCTATGGGTCGTGGAACAAAGGTTATCCTCCATCTGAAAGAAGACCAAACCGAATACTTGGAGGAAAGAAGAATAAAGGAGATTGTGAAGAAACATTCTCAGTTTATTGGCTACCCCATTACTCTGTTTGTAAGTTTCTGCATAACTGATTGCAGAGTAAATTGTATTGTTTGTTACGTAGATAAATGAAATAAATAATCTTTTGATCTGTTAAGGAGAGGACCCAAACTTTAAAGAGTAGGCTGAGCCCTCTTTGGAACTTAAGGCTCTGCTTGCTTTGTAAAGGTACTTAAGGCTACTGTGCGGTAGATGTGTTGAATATTGAGGACAAGCTTTATGGCCGATTCAGGCTTTGGAGCAAGTGTCACTCCTTTCAGCCTTTCAGTTCTAGAATGTGGAGGTGATGTGATCTTACATCTTTTTGTTTTGAAGGTGGAGAAGGAACGTGATAAAGAAGTCAGCGATGATGAGGCTGAAGAAAAGGAAGACAAGGAGGAGGAGAAAGAAAAAGAAGAAAAGGAATCTGATGACAAGCCCGAAATAGAAGATGTTGGCTCTGATGAAGAGGAGGAAGAAAAGAAGGATGGGGACAAGAAGAAGAAGAAGAAGATAAAGGAAAAGTACATTGACCAAGAAGAGCTCAACAAAACGAAGCCCATTTGGACCAGAAATCCTGACGATATCACTAACGAAGAGTACGGAGAATTCTACAAGAGCTTGACCAACGACTGGGAAGACCATCTGGCGGTGAAGGTGAGTAGCTGCTGGCGGCTCGTTCGTGGGCAGGCTCTAGGTTGGTTTGGGGAAGGTGGTGCTGCCAGCTTTCTCCGCTCTTCCTCACCCGCCCAAATGCTGCGGGTTACATGGGTGCAAGTGATACTGTCAGATGGAGCAGCTTCCAGTGAAAACTGCTGGGAGTGCCCATTGACACTGTGTGTTTCATTACAGCACTTTTCGGTTGAAGGACAGTTGGAATTCAGAGCTCTTCTTTTTGTCCCAAGACGCGCTCCTTTTGACCTGTTTGAAAACAGAAAGAAAAAGAACAACATTAAGTTGTATGTGCGCAGAGTTTTCATCATGGATAACTGTGAGGAGCTAATCCCTGAATACTTAAGTAAGTAGAGATAGGAAGAAAGGTCATTGTCACTGGTTAAAGGATCTCCTTATCACCTCCAGGTTGTTTTTTCCTCATTTTTTTGGTTTTACATCTTTTGTCCTTGGAATAACTACATGCATTTGGTCTTTGTTTTTTCAGATTTCATTAGAGGCGTGGTGGACTCTGAGGATCTCCCTCTAAATATTTCCCGTGAGATGTTGCAGCAAAGCAAAATTTTGAAAGTTATCAGAAAGAATTTGGTCAAAAAGTGCTTAGAGCTCTTCACCGAATTGGCAGAAGATAAAGAGAACTACAAGAAGTTTTATGAGCAGTTCTCTAAAAACATAAAGGTTGGTGTAAATATATTTGACCATTAGTAGTTTTCAAAGTGGCCTCTTTTTTTTTTTTTTTTTTTTTTTTTTGAAACAGTCTCACTGTGTCGCCCAGGCTAGAGTGCTGTGGCGTCAGCCTAGCTCACAGCAACCTCAAACTCCTGGGCTGAAGTGATCCCCTTGCCTCAGCCTCCTGAGTAGCTGGGGCTGCAGGCATGCACCACCATGCCCGGCTAATTTTTTCTTTATATTTTTAGTTGGCCAGTTAGTTTCTATTTTTTTTCAGTAGAGATGGGGTCTCCACTGTTGCTCAGGCTGGTTTCAAACTCCTGACTTTGAGCGATTCTCCTGCCTCGGGCTCCCAGAGTGCTAGGATTACAGGCGTGAGCCACCATGCCCGGCCTCAAACTGGCCTCATTTTAAAGGATATTTTCAATGCAGAAAGTCTTTAAAGCTCCTGTTTTGTTTCAGCTTGGAATACATGAAGACTCTCAAAACCGGAAGAAGCTTTCAGAGCTGTTACGATACTACACATCTGCTTCTGGTGATGAGATGGTTTCTCTCAAGGACTATTGCACCAGAATGAAGGAAAATCAGAAACATATCTACTATATCACAGGTAGTAGACAGTATACATTACAATCATATCACTTTGTTCTTTTGTAGCCTTGCCCAGGGGACAGTGGGTGTGATCTAGGCAAGATACTTAATGTGAATGAACTAGGTAATATGGATCAATTAAGTATTCAATTGGTAAGAAAAACTAGATGAAGAAGCCATTGACTGTTAAAGGTCTAAAAATAATCTTTCAGGTGAGACCAAAGACCAGGTAGCTAATTCAGCCTTCGTGGAACGTCTTCGGAAGCATGGCTTAGAAGTGATCTATATGATCGAGCCAATTGATGAATACTGTGTCCAACAGCTGAAGGAATTTGAGGGGAAAACTTTAGTGTCAGTCACCAAAGAAGGCTTAGAACTTCCAGAAGATGAAGAAGAGAAAAAGAAACAGGAAGAGAAGAAAACAAAGTTTGAAAACCTCTGCAAAATCATGAAAGACATCCTGGAGAAAAAAGTTGAAAAGGTATGTGGAATACATTTTTGTCTACATTTCTTGACTATTGACACTTCTAAAATGTTCTTTGAACTTAACCACACACAGCCCCTCTTCCTTGTACGTTCTCTTACAAAACCAACATACGTTCTTGACCAAAAAAATAACTGTTTTGTATGTAAAATTTTAGTCTGTGCATTTAGTGTTGGGTCTCTGGATACCTAAATTTATAAATATTTCTGATCTATAGATATTTGGGTTCCTTAGGTTTCATTGCACAATGAAAGCTGGAAGATTAAAATAATCGGGTATTTCCAGGTTCCTAGTCGTCATTTAATTCTTTTGATTACAGGTGGTTGTGTCAAACCGATTGGTGACATCCCCATGCTGCATTGTCACAAGCACATATGGCTGGACTGCAAACATGGAAAGAATCATGAAAGCTCAAGCCCTGAGAGACAACTCGACAATGGGTTACATGGCAGCGAAGAAACACCTGGAGATAAACCCTGACCATTCCATTATCGAGACCTTAAGGCAAAAGGCAGAGGCTGACAAGAACGACAAGTCTGTGAAGGATCTGGTCATCCTGCTTTATGAAACTGCACTCCTGTCTTCTGGCTTCAGTCTGGAAGATCCCCAGACACATGCTAACAGGATTTACAGGATGATCAAACTTGGTCTGGGTAAGCCTTGTAGTATGTTAATACGGAAAAGAAACGTGACAATTCAAAAGGTGGTTAACTTCCAGCTACTCAAATTTGGATTATGTTGGCCTGCTTGGGGAACATGTATTAAAGTCTTGTTTTCACAGGAATTAGTGAGGTTTTCTCACCGTCTAAGAGCTGAGACATGAAATTGAGATTTATTTACCGACCCTGTAGTACACGGTCTTGAAAGTGGGCATAAACCAACAGTATTACACTTGTTAGCTGGCTTTAAGAAATCTTTCTAATGAGTTTTATTTCCAAAAAAGGTATTGATGAAGATGACCCTACTGCTGACGATACCAATGCTGCTGTGACTGAAGAGATGCCGCCTCTTGAAGGCGATGACGACACGTCACGCATGGAAGAAGTGGACTAAGCTCTCCTGAAGGATGACTCGTACACGTGTTCAGTACTTCATCCCCTGCGACAATATATTTTCAAGGATTTCTTTTTTTGTTTAACATTTAAAAAATCTGTATGGCATGATGATAACTACTTTAAGGGGAAGATAAGATTTCTTTCTACTTCTAAGTGTGATACTGTGATACTTTAGGCACTAAAGCAGAGCTAGTACGCTTTTCTGGTTTCACCGTGGCTTATTGTAACAGATGGAGGTAAAAAGTGCTGTGAGATGTATCTAACCTCTGTTAACTTTGTGGCCTAGGGTGCTTAGCTATCAAGCCGGATTCCTTAGTAGACCAAATCTTTTGTCACTGAGTATTCCAAGATATATCTTGATGTTTAGAAGAAAAGTATTTGTTAAAATGACTTGAGTTCATCTTCTAGAATCTACTTTTTAAATTTTTCATCCCCTTGTAGTTTCTGCATGTACTACTAGTTCTCTAGAAATAAGTATATTTAAAGTGAAGAAACTTGATGAAACTCTACACAGGGCTTGTTTTCCAAAGAAAAAGTATCGTTTAGAGGAGCAAAATCATAAGCCCTACCCGTATGTGTTGTAGAACTGTTTGAAAAGTGAGGCTTGTGGATAGAAACATAGTGCCCGAGTCACAATCCGCTTAAAACTTGTAACAAATACAGATCAGTTAAACAGCTGTGTGAAAGTGTCGTCTTTGAGCAGTGGGGATTTGCCAGATGACAGTTGGCCCCAGAATGTAAAAAGCATCAGGTGCTAGCGGATTCAACGGTGTTTAAGCCCAGTGGAGGGAAGATGACGAACACTGGCTGCCCTAAGTCTTCCCCGCACCGCAAGTTGTGACATGATCTTCCCAGCGTGCACTCAGATGGCAGATAGGAAGAGAATGGGGCACTGACAAGTTCCCTACATGCGTGTATTGCAAATTCTAATGTGTGTGCTATCTCCTTAGGGTTATTTCCAAACTATTTTGGGGCTGGGGGAATGGGGTCTTGCTCTGTTGTCCAAGGTAGAGTGCAGTGGCACGGTCATAGGTCACTGCAACCTCAAACTCCTGAGCTCAAGGCATCCTCCCTCAGCCTCCTGAGTGGCTGGGACTGACTATAGGTGTGCACCAGCATGCCCAGCTAATTTCTATTTTTAGTAGAGACAAGGTCTCACTCTTGCTCAGGCTGGTCTCAAACAACTGACCTCAAGCAATCCTCCCCCCTCGGCCTCCGTGAGTGCTAGGAATACAGGCATGAGCCACCGTGCCTGGCCCTAATTCCTTGGTCTTAAGGCATCTCAATATTCTTTACTGTATCTACTTAAAGCCATCGTACCTGAGATCTCTACTTAATCATAACTCTGGTTCTTTGTTGGGCTTGCTAATAGCCAGGGGGCACGGAAGAGGGTAACTGAGCTGGTGGGGAGGGCATGGGTCTTAGAAGATGGAGAAAATGGCACAATAGGGTAACTGTTTTCTCTGAGCTGGAGACGGTAATGGCTAGACGGAAGTCCTCAATCCTGGAGGAAAACTTGGCGTTAGCAGGTAATATATAAGATTTGGACCCGAAGCCTAAGGCCACAGAGCTTGAATTTGTGACATTGACTTACTGGTAGGCAGTGCGGAGGCAGGAAGAGAGGGCTTGGACTTAGTAGGAAGCTAATTGCCCAGTAAATGGCAATCGCATTTAATCCTCAAAAACCTGAATTTTTATTCCTTGTAGACAACGTAACACAGAAACTACTTCAATTGAAGTCTTCGTTCAATCCAAACTTCACTCCATTGTCCGGTAGGCATCTCTTTTGCAGCTGAGGTTCGCAACGTTGAGCTAGGAAGCGAATGGTAAGGGCAAAAGGTCACCCCCTCCTATTTTTAGTAAGAGAATATTGAAGCTAAGCTTTTTGTTCAGATAAAAGGATATTTGAGGGAATCATACTTGTGTATAAATGGTCTCCCAAATGAGCTCATCCTCCCAGAGTTACTGGGAAAGCATTCATGGCAGATAGGTGGGTACTTAGCTGCGCGTCTGGAACTGTGACCCGGCGAGCCCTGCGCTGGAGACTGGACCATCAAGGAGAAGCCCAGCCCAGTGGGTGGGAAGCTGAGCCGGACAAATGCCGAGCTGCTCGAAGGGCCAGGGGCCTTGCCCTACACTGCTGCCCTGCATCAAAGGTGGGTTGCTTTGAGCCTTCCGTAGTTGTGTTCCATCCTGCTAAAGGGTAGTGAGTGCAGAAAAGATGTCCAGACCAGAAAGGATAAAGACCATTCATAGATGCCGTGGTGGTTTGTGTAGTCAAATCAGTAAGGAATCTGCCAAAACAGCACTGGCATAAGTGATTTTAGTAGTCATGGGAGATGGATGTACAAAAAACCAGTTGAATCCGTTAGCAATGAACAATCATTAGCTCAATTTTTAAAAATTCATTCCCAGGCCAGGCGCGGTGGCTCACGCCTGTAATCCTAGCACTCTGGGAGGCCGAGGTGGGAGGATTTCTTGAGCTCAGGAGTTCAAGACCAGTCTGAGCAAAAGCAAGACCCCGTCTCTACTATAAATAGAAATTAGCCACAACTAAAAATAGAAATAATTAGCCGGGCATGGTGGCGCGTGCCTGTAGTCCTAGCTACCCGGGAGGCTGAGGCAGGAGGATCGCTTGAGCCCAGGAGTTGGAGGTTGCTGTGAGCTCGGCTGACACTATGGCACTCTAGCCTGGGCAACAGTGGGACTCTGTCCAAAAAAAAGAA
The DNA here is from genome assembly GCA_963574885.1 of Lepilemur ruficaudatus. Taxonomy (NCBI): domain Eukaryota; kingdom Metazoa; phylum Chordata; class Mammalia; order Primates; family Lepilemuridae; genus Lepilemur; species Lepilemur ruficaudatus. Next base: position 3,699 of record CAUYRT010086167.1, on the reverse strand, counting down.
GAAAACAAAAAATTCATTCCCAATAGCATACAGAATAGAAATTTTGTGAAAGATTTTGCAAATGTGTACACTGAGAACATTGCTGAAATTAAAGACCTTGATAAATGGGAAGACAACGTGTTAAGATGTTGCATCTCAAAAGCTAAGTGAACTGCCAACAGGGTCCTGTGTAAACATCATAGTGGATGTGGGGGAAGAACGTGCCTGATTTTATCAACAGGAAAAGACGGCCTACCTTTAGAAAACACATGTATGGTATTTTCCTGACCAACTGCTCTAAAGGCAAGGTGTACTGGATCACTCAGATACTATGCTCTTCTCTGAAGGGATAATTTATTCTTTTTTTCACGATAGGAATAGGTCCCGTAAAAGGATTCCTAATATCTAAAAAAAGAGAAAAAACAAGACAAATAGCAAAAGAATCAAGACAAAGAAGGATTAAAATACTCAATATTTGTTTTTAAATTTTTTGTAGACTTTATCTGAATCTGAATTTCTGTCCTCAAAGCAATGCCCCAATGATGCTAGCAATGGCACTACACAAATTTATATATAATAGATGGATAGTTGTGTAAATCAAAGGGTAATAAATGTTCAAAAAGAAAAAAGCTAAGTGAAAACAAGATAGATGGAAAAGGCTACATACTGTGTGATTTCATTTTTATGACATATCTAGGAAAAGCAAAACTATAACAAAAAGCAGGTCAGTGGTTGCTGGGGGCTGGGAGAGTCGCAGTGACCGCAGAGGGGCACCAGGGAACTTGGGGAGCGATGGAAGTGCTGGAAAGTTAGATCAGGGGGTGACAGCACGGCGTATATATTACTAAAATTCGCCAGGCGCAGTGGCTCACTCCTTTAATGCCTGCACTTTGGGAGGCCAAGGTGGGAGGATCGCTTGGAGACAGAAGTTTGAAACCAGCCTGGGCAACATAGCAAGATGCCGTCTCTACAAAAAAAATTTTTAAATTAGCCATGTGTGGCTGTGTGTCCCTATAGTCCTGGCTACTCAGGAGGCAATAATGTGAATGTATTTACGACTGAACTGTACACGTAAAAATGGTAAAAGTTAGAAAATTTTCAATTGATTTTCCTATATATGTGATGCTATTTCAGAAAATGGTAAATTTTATGTACATTGTACTGTACACACACACAGAGTAGAAGGAATTGTTTTATAAACCAACACATGGGCCGGGCGCAGTGGCTCACGCCTGTAATCCTAGCACTCTGGGAGGCTGAGGCGGGCAGATTGCTCAAGGTCAGGAGTTCAAGACCAGCCTGAGCAAGAGCGAGACCCCGTCTCTACTAAAAATAGAAAGAAATTAATTGGCCAACTAAAAATATATAGAAAAAATTAGCCGGGCATGGTGGTGCATGCCTGTAGTCCAGCTACTCGGGAGGCTGAGGCAGGAGGATCGCTTGAGCCCAGGAGTTTGAGGTTGCTGTGAGCTAGGCTGATGTCACGACACTCACTCTAGCCCAGGCAGCAGAGTGAGACTCTGTCTCAAAAAAAAACCCAACACATGCCCATCAGCCAGCTTCAAGAATTGTGGTTCTGGGATCTCATTTGAGTTCAGAATCTTAAGAGGAAGGTATCATTATCAATCCCTTTTGATGAGGAAACTGAAGCTCAGAGTGGCCACACAAGTAAGAGGTGATGCCACAGACCCCTTTTCCAAATGGATTGTCCGTGGACTCTGGCTTTTCTCACCAGAAGCCACATGGAAAGAGTCCATTCAAGCGTGTGATTGGCTGAGCCCGTTGCCAGCTGCAAGGGCAGCTGGAAAACAAGTGACTGGTCTTTTCATCACCTTTTGCCTTCCAGCTGCCTCATGAGGTGGGGGTGTCCACAGAAGGTAGGCGGGATATTCAAGGCTGGACAACTCAACAGATAAGACCTGTAATCCTAGCACTCTAGGAGGCCAAGGCAGGAGGATCGCTCAAGGTCAGAAGTTTGAAACCAGCCTGAGCAAGAGCGAGACCCCATCTCTACTAAAAATAGAAAGAAATTAGTTGGCCAACTAAAAATATATATATAAAACTTTAGCCGGGCATGGTGGCGCATGTCTGTAGTCCCAGCTACTTGGGAGGCTGAGGCAGAAGGATCCCTTCAGCCCAGGAATCTGAGGTTGCTGTGAGCTAGGCTGATGCCATGGCACTCTAGCCTGGGCAACAGAGTGAGACTCTATCTCAAAAAAAAATAAATAAATAAAAATATATATATAAAACTTTAGCCGGGCATGGTGGCACATGCCTGTAGTCCCAGCTACTCAGGAGGCCGAGGCAGGAGGCTTGCTTAAGCCCAGGAGTTTGAGGTTGCTGTGAGCTAGGCTGACGCCACCGCACTCACTCACTTTAGCCCCAGCAACAGAGTGAGATTCTGTCTCAAAAAAAAAGACCTTGCATCAGAGCTCCTCTGCCTGGAAAGTTTTTTGTTTGTTTTTTTTTTTTAATTTTTGGGTGTTCTTTTATTGTGGTAAAATATACGTAACATAAAATTTACCATTTTAACTATTTTTAAGTATAGAATTCAGCGGCATTGACTACCTTCACAATGTTCTGCAACCATCACCCCTGTTTCCAAAACTTTGTCATTTCCCTGAACAACCTGGTGCCCGTAAGCAATCCCTTACCCGGGACACTCATGTTCTCTGCATCAGGCTGAATCCGTCTGTTATCCGGCCCCTGTTCATGTGTCGCTCTCTTCAGGAAATCTGTTCCTGACATAAGCCCCTGATACACTCTCTGGGCATCCCCTGCCTGTCTTTGCAGCACTACACAACTGCAATAAAATGATTGTGAGTGTCAGATCTGTCTCCCTCTCCCTGCTGCCTTGTCTGCCCAGGAGGGAAGGTGTGAGTCTAGCCTGGTGCACGTGGCAGGCACTGATCCATCTTTGTGGATTGAATGAATAACCGGTACATACAACTGATGTTTTTCCTCTTCTTGTGGGGATGGCAATTTGTTAAAATAATTCTGTACAATTTAGGACGCTTTTGTTCCCTTTTCTAAGCCTTCAAGATCTGCTCAAACCTTTGAAAGTGTGATTGCAGATTCTTCTTCCAGAGGAGGGAGCATCACATCACTTCCCTGGGAAGAACGTTCTAGGAAGCTGGGCTTTTAGTGAGTCACGGTGTATTAATAGCACCATGAAAATCTGAACAAAGATTCCATTATGTTATTGCAGAGCCAACAAGCTGAGCATATTGTCTGCCAAGTGTATCTGTTTGCTTGGAATATACATCATGTTCTTATGAAAGCACTTTAAGGCCTCAACACTTGACCAGTGACGTTCTAGGGCTTAAAATTTGGTTCAAAAAGAAACATTGTTGTTTGCTAAATTCCAGAATAAAGTTTAAAAAAAATCAGAATGAAAACCAATAAAGCATTCAATATTTGAATACCATCCATTGTGGATGTAGAAAATTATGCTATTTTGTACCTTCCCTTTTATTTATTTATTTATTTTTTTGAGACAGAGTCTCACTCTGTTGCCCGGGCTACAGTGAGTGCCGTGGCGTCAGCCTAGCTCACAGCAACCTCAAACTCCTGGCCTCAAGTGATCCTTCTGCCTCAGCCTCCCGAGTAGCTGGGACTACAGGCATGCGCCACCATGCCCGGCTAATTTTTTACATATATTTTTAGTTGTCCAATTAATTTCTTTCTATTTATAGTAGCGACGGGGGGCTCACTCTTGCT
>CAUYRT010086166.1:0-14977 GCA_963574885.1 Lepilemur ruficaudatus | reverse complement strand
CTTCTGCCTCAGCCTACTGAATAGCTGGGACTACAGGCATGCGCCACCATGCCCGGCTAATTTTTTCTATGTATTTTTAGTTGGCCAATTAATTTCTTTCTATTTTTTAGTAGAGATGGGGTCTCGCTTTTGTGCAGGCTGCTTTCGAAATCCTGACCTTGAGCGATCCGCCTGCCTCGGCCTCCCAGAGTGCTAGAATTACAGGCGTGAGCCACCACGCCCAGCCTCCCATAACTTTTTAAAATTTACTTTTTATTTTTACAAACAGAACTTTAGGAAATCTTTATAAAAATGAGAGTCTTTTTTTTTTTAATTTCTAGTTTTTCCTGTTCTGTGACCTCATCTGTCTTAAAGGAAAGCCCCAATCACTTACAGTGAATATGTTTCCCTTAATGTGTTTTAGGAACTTAACAGTTTTTAAAATGTTTCTTAACATTTATTATGGAATCACTGCTGGTTTTAGAGCTGATAATTGCTTTGATTTTTTTTTCTTCAAAGTGCTACAGTTTCTAAGAGTAGATATAAAAGCAAAAAGTGATGATTTAAAGATGTTTGAAGAGGCAGATAACATATGTAGCGATTCCCGTTTGTCCAAGAGACCTCTCTAGGAAATGCTGCCCTTTTCCTTCTTTTGCCATTTAAGTTTATTGGAATTTAAATGAAAACTATAGAAGATAGGGAGTCAGAAGATATATGTTGATGTTATAACTCCACCAATTTGCGTTTACTTCTCTGAGCTTAAGTTTTCTCATTTGTACAGTGGGCATAAGAAAAACACTTTTTACATTGCAGTGTTGTCTAGGTGGTGCTCTACTCATATGGCTCTTCACATATTCCTTGGCTCGTGTTAGTCTGAGGATTCCTGTTCCTTTCTTGAAAAAACCGGTTCCCACATCACAGGGATGGAAGGCCGGTAAATGATGATAATTTTGCCTTTGCGTTTTGTTGTCTACTTAACGGTTTGTATCTTTTCAGGTTGATACAGGCAATACTGGAAGGGTGTTGGCCTCTGAAGCTGCCACTTTCCTGAAAAAATCAGGGCTTCCAGACTTGATACTTGGAAAGGTAGTATTTGTTCATTATAACGAGATTGTAGTGAATATACAGTACTGTAGATGAATTGGATACAAATTCAGAAATATACCATCAAGAAACTTAGAACTGAGGCATAGAAGCAGTTACAATAATGGGATGGAAGGAATTTGTGGTGTAGTGGATTTACCGTCTTGAAAAGTAAGGTGTTTTTCAGATATTTAGAAATAAGTTGCCTTTTAGTAGGATGAAATGAGGAAGTAATACTACATTTGGTGGGGAGAAACTGCAGGCTGGGAATCTTGCCATCCACTCAGATTTGGCTCTATCCCTACTTCCTCTGTTGTAACTGTTTCAGTGTTTAATGTGTGGTGAATAGAGTGGGGAATGAGAAGCTTTGGAAGGCACACAAAGAGGTGGAAAGCCCCTCTCCTGTCAAATCCTATACACAATGCTGATATATATTCAAAATCCTGAAAAATAATCACTATTAATTTTAATTATTCACAAATAAACATTAACCATCTCAATTTGCCCATAGGAAAGGATATCATTTTAATAAGGATCTAAAAATAAGGTAGTATTTTCTAGTATAAAGAACACTGGACTCAGATTTAGAACCTGGGTTAGTGAAAAAGACATTTAATTGGAAGTTAAAACATGAGTTTTAGTTCTTTCCCTGATACCTTGAATGTTCTTGAGCCAAGTCACTTACCCTCACTGGGCCTTAGTATCTTTGTGAAAGGTTGCACTAAATAATCTTTAAGGTTTCTTCCTACTCTTAATTCTATGATTCTTATATCTGACTACCAGAGAACATGAGGTTGTAAATTACAGAGATTTAATTTATCATTACAATGATTTTTGTTTAAAATATATATTGATACTTTTTTCCTCCTAAATTTCAGATTTGGGATTTAGCTGACACAGATGGCAAAGGTATCCTGAACAAACAAGTAAGATTCAGAGATTCAGTATGAAAATTTTTTTGATTCAAAATCAGTAATTTTTCTTGTTTGTTTTTAAGCTAAGAATTGATTTTTCCAACATCAGGGTTTTGTAAGGGCAGATGTCAGAACAATGAAAATATTTCCACTCACTAGATGTTAAAATAACTAATTTCTAAAGGTTACTGTTAGTTTGGTGACATTATTCTCCTGGAATTTGTTTTTCTGTCTTTCAGAGAGGCTTTGCTCTTTACTTAAATGTATTGGGTGTAGACAGTTATAAGTAAAAGTGGATTTTGTTAGCAAGTGTTAAGATGGTATTGCCCAGTACATTTGAAAGAAAGCTCTTAGCTAATTAAACTTCAGTATTCTTGTCCAGGTCTTACCTCTGATACATACACCAAAAAATAGTTTACAGATCAGAAGTAAACTCTAGACCAGAAATATATGAAAGTGGTTATGGCTAAGGGTGTTGAATATCATCAGTGTACTTTGAAGTGCTGACTGTTGGGGATGGATTTCAGTATTGCACGGGATAGAATTCAAAGTTTGCTACATGCTGACACATTTGCTAAGAGCCATTACTCAAAGCTAATTCTCCACTATAGGGTTAGTTGAAACAGGATCAAACCCAGAAAATATATGGGAAAAATTAGATGAGAGTGTCAGAATACCTAGTCTTTTAATTAAGATTTCAGGGCTAGATTGTAGTTCCCTTTGGAGCCTCTAGGTGGAAGGGCTAGTTCAGTACTTCAGAGACAGAAAGACTAAATTCATTTGGGGTACCCAGGTACTATGCATTCAAGTTAGCAAATATTTGTTGAGTACCTGTTATGAGTCAGGCTTTAGAAATGCAGAGGTGAACATGACAGGTGTGGTGACTGTCTTGAGATTTTACAGCATTATAAGTTGTTTACTGATATTCCTGGATTTTAGATGTTGAGTTTGAGTTGTCTTCATTACTTCTAGGTAGTTGGATTTATGGGTCTGCAGTTAAACTTTGAATTTGCACTGGAGGCATAGATTTTTGAATTAACATATGAATGAAAGAAAAGAAACCAATACTTACTGTTTCTGTGTGCCAAAAATAACACTAAGCACCTTCCTCTTATTGTATAGTTTTTATTTTATTGCTCATAATACATTCAAGGTAGCTACACTTTTATGGAAAGGTTTTATTTAACTTGTCCATGGCCTCATAACTTTAAGTAGCGGAATTAGAATTTGGTGTAGAATTATTTCACTTTGGAGCCCATACTGAGTGCACCTGATTACCTAAGAGTAATTGAATCTCATATAGAGTGAGAAAAGAGAGATCAATGTTGGAATACTTAAAATACTAGCATTTAAAGGTTGAAGGAGTCATTGACTCCAAGAGAAGAGGCTTGAAAGGTCAGAGGAGAATTAGGAGAGTTTTATGAAGCTATGTTGGTGGAGGAGAGCTTGAGGGAAGATCATACTTTCCCAGGTTGCAAAGAAAGAATGAGCAGGATGAGGATTGCTTTTTTTTTTTTTTTTTGGTTTAAATATGGCTATTATATTTGGTAGCTAGGAGTTTATTTGTGGCATAGTCAGTAGCTTCTTCAGCTAATAGTGGGAGTTGAAGTCAGATTTATACAGAAGCTTGTGGAATGAATGAGATGAAAAGGGGATATCTTGAAATAGCATTTATTTTTTCACTAAATGAGTAAAGGCAAAGAATTATATTAGGTAGACAGCCTACGAGGTGATAAGAATAGTAATTGAGTATGAAGAGTGTATGGGAGAATAGGGGGTTGGAGAAAAGTAGTGAAGGGTTGGTTGCATCAGCAGCTGTACTAGGGTATTGACAAGTTGGAGAAGTTAAAACTGGTGTAAAGGCTTTTGTTTCATGTCTATTCCCAGACCTGACTCTAACTCAAACAACTGAAAACCAGATGTTTCAGCATTTATTTTGTTAGTTAGTTAGGTACTTAATTAGTTTGGGACTGAGATTTCAAATGCTAAAAATCCAAGGACTTTTGGTGGGGGAGGGGAGATCTATAAGTATTTTGAAGCAGTCATAATTATTTTAGATGCTACACAGGTATTGTCTGTAGTGATTCTGGAATAGCAGTGATTGAGTCTTTTGAATTACTGATCCGGTTTTAAAATTTATAATCTCATAATCCAGAGATGACTTTTGGTAACATTTAAGTTATTATTTCCTTCTAGGCTTTTTTTTCAAATTTTTTTCCTCACTTAAATGATAAAATACATCTCTTAAGGTCATTAAATATTCTTTGAAATGTGAGTATTTTGTATAATTTCCACTGTCACAATTTAAATGTCACAATTTAAGTATTTTCCCATATATCTTATCTGCTATTTGTAATATTAGGAGCTTATTTGTACATAGGTCTTTTCTCAATTTTAAAGCAATTGTTTTTGAAGTAAATGTGCTTTTATATTTGTTGCTACATAAAAACCCTGGAATAATTGTGAATTGTTTAATATTTTTAGATTGTAAGCATGCATGTAGACATGAGAGAGAGAGAGAGAGAGAGAGAGAGAGATAGAATACTCTTAACGTTCATACTTTTCTTTCTCAGGAATTCTTTGTTGCTTTGCGTCTTGTGGCATGTGCCCAGAATGGATTGGAGGTTTCACTGAGTAGCTTGAACCTGGCTGTTCCTCCACCAAGATTTGTAAGAAATGCTTTTAGATTTAAATTATATTTTATTTTTTAAAAATACAACATGATTTGAATATTAAAATTAATATACTAAAGAAATTCTCCCTTTAACCCCTATCACTCAGCTACCTGGATTTTTTTTTCTCAGTGACTACTGCAGTTTAGTTTCTTGTATATCCTTCCAGAGTTGTTATATATGTATATGAAGAAATGTAAATATGTATTTCCTCATTTTAAATTGATTGTAGCATACTATACATTGCAATTCTATACCTTTTTAAAATAATGTGGTTTAGAGATCTTTATATATCATTGCGTAAGAGCTTCCTCTTTGTTTTTTATAGTTGCATAGTATTTCCTTGCTTGTATTTACCATAATTTATTTACCTTCCTATTGATAGGCTTTTAGCTTATTTCTAATCTTTTATTATAGTAAATGCTGCAATGAATAATAACCTCATATATATGTTATTTTGCATGTACAGGAATACATTTAGATGTATAAAGTCCCAAAAGTGGAAATGCTGTTCCAAAAGTTTTTGCCTTTGTAATTTCCATATGTATTGTCAACTTGCCTTCCATAGTGGTTATTCTAGTTTACACTCCCATCAGTAATTGCTTTGAATGTCTGTCTCTCTCTTTTGCTAGCATACTGTTATAAAACTTTTAGACCTTTGTCAGTTTGATAGGTGACAGATAGTGTGTAAATGTGATTTTAAATTTGTTCTTTTGGGTTAATGGAGTGAGGTTGAATAGCTTTCTTATGCTTAGGAGACATTTACATTGCCTTTATGTGAATGTCTGTTTTTAGCTTTTGCTCATTTTTCTTGAGTTGTTGCTCTTTTTCTTATTGAATTCTAGAGACGCTTCAAATATTACGAAATTAGCTCTTGTGTGAGTTGCAGATTTTTTTTCTATTTCTGTCATTTGTCTATTGTTTTAATATAAAAGACGAAGTCTCCATATGTTGGCCTCAAATTTCTGGGCTTAAGCAGTCAATCCTCCCACCTCAGCCTCCTGAGTAGCAGAGATTACAAACTCAGACCACCCCACCTTGCCCTGATTTGTAGTTGTTTTTTATGGAAATAAATTGTGACGTTTAAATTTCTTTTTCTTTTTTTACATTTAAGTTTGTCCTCATGTAAGATGTGAGTATGAATTCAAGTTTATGTTTTTTTAAGATGGCTACTCTGCAGACCTATTAAAGATTGATTATTCAATAAACTGTCCCTTCTTTTTTTTTTTTGAGACAAAGTCTCACTCTGTTGCCTGGGCTAGAGTGCCGTGGCGTTAGCCTAGCTCACAGCAACCTCAAACTTCTGGGCTCAGGCAATCCTCCTGCGTCAGCCTCCTGAGTAGCTGGGACTACAGGCATGCACCACTGTGCCTGGCTAATTTTTTCTATATATTTTTAGTTGGCCAACTAATTTCTTTCTATTTTTAGTAGAGATGGGGTCTCCTTCTTGCTCAGGCTGGTTTTGAACTCCTGACCTTGAGTGATCCGCCGGCCTCGGCCTCCCAGAGTGCTAGGATTACAGGCATGAGCCACCATGCCCGTCCTAATTATCCCTTCTTGATTTGAAATGCCACCTCCATCATGTGCTAAATTCTCATATATATTTGGTTGCTTTCTGGATTTTTTTTACTGTTGTTCTTACCCATTAATCTCTCTGTTTATTCTTATGCTGGTGTTATGTTATTTTAATTATTGTATTTGGTAACATGTTTTTATATCCAATATGGCTAGTTCTCTTCAGCCCACTCCTTTTTTTCAGAAATTTCATGGCTCTTCTTGCTTGTTTTTAAACTCAATGTTTTAGAAGTTTTTGGGTTTTGTACTAAGAATTTAACTTCAGTTTAGAGAATTTCTGCACTTTCATGTTTAGACATGTACTCAGAGGGTTAATTTAGGGTTGTGTTGCCTAACTATATTATAGTTATGTATTGTTTAGTGATGGGGATACGTTCTGCGAAATGCATCGTTAAGCAATTTTGTCACTGTGCGAACACCATAGAGAGTACTTACATAAACGTAGATGGTAAAACCTACTACACACCTGGTCTATATGGTATAGCCTATTGCTCTTAGGGTACAAACCGGTATAGCACGGTTCTGTACTGAATACTATAGGCAATGATAACACAACGGTAAGTTTGTTTATCTAAATGCAGAAAAGGACAGTAGAAATATGGTATCATAATCTATGGGACCACTGTCATATATGTGGTTCATCATTGACTGAAATGCTATTATGTGGCACATGATTGTATTATAAATGTTTTTCAAATATGTTTCCTCTGTCTCTTCAACCAGATAAACATAACAACTTGGGAATGCAGTTAATAGGGATCATGTACTTGTAACTTAGAAAATGCCAAGTTGGGTTGTTTTCCCAGTCCGCTTTCGTCAAATAATGTTGGATTAAAAAGTCACCCGTTTACAGGGCCCTATATATTTTTGTTAGCATTCAGATGTCTTTATCTTGATCTCAGTTGTAGGATTTCTTCTATAATATTTATGCGTTTTAGTTAGTGCTCCAGTCATTTATGCTACTAACTCCCTAAGATGTTTTTGTTTCAGTGGTACTTAGGTGAAGGTCTGCTAAGTGTAAAATCATGTTCTGTGTGCATTGAGAGCCAGCATATTGTATGAATATATTTAAATCCAAAGACCGCTTTTTCTTCATTGCTTATTGATGTGAGGATTTCACTTCTTCATGAGCTATACTTTTCCTTTTTAGCATGATACCAGTAGTCCTTTGCTAATCAGTGGAACCTCTGCAGCTGAGCTCCCCTGGGCAGTAAAAGTAAGTTAACTTTTTAAAAACATCTTTATTTCAGAATATTAGGGAGTACAAGTGTTCTTGTTACATGGATGAATTATATAATGCTGAAGTCAGGGCTTTTCATGTGCACATCACCAAAATAGTGTACATTGTACCTGATAGGTAAGGTTTTATCCTTCACTGTACTCTCACCCTCCCCGCTTCTTTGTTTCCAGTGTCCTTTACACCTGCAATCCCCGACCCGCAGACCGGGGACCAGTACTGGTCCATGGCCTGTTAGGAACTGGGCCACATGGCGGGAAGTCAGTGGTGGGCGAGCAAGTGAAGCTTCATCTGTATTTACCGTCACTTTCCATCGCTTGCTTCACCACATAAGCTCCGCCTCCTGTCAGATACGCCGTAGCATTAGATTCTCATAGGACAGTGAACCCTATTGTAAACTGTGCATAGGAGGGATCTAGGTTGCACGTGCTCTCCTTAAGAAAATCTAATGCCTAATAATCTGAGGTGGAGTTGAGGTGATGATGCTAGTGCTAAAGAATAGCTGCAAATATACATTGTCATTAGCAGAGAGGTTTCACTGCCCAATAAATGTAATGCGCTAAACCATCCTGAAATCATCGCCTCACTCCCCCACTGAGTCTGTGGAAAAATTGTCTTCCATGAAACCAGTCCCTGGTGCCAAAAAAGTTGGGGACCTCTGCTTTACACCACTTTATGACCATGTGTACCCATCCCTTAGCTCCCACTTACTAGTGAGAACATGTGGTGTTTGTTTTTCCATTTCTGAGATACTTCACTTAGGATAATGTTCTCCAGTTCCATCCAAGTTGCAGCAAATGACATTATTTCATTCTTTTTTATGGCTGAGTAGTACTCCATGGTATATATATCATGGTATATATATCACCTTTGCTTTATCCACTCATGAACCGATGGCACTTAGGTTGATTCCATGTCTTTGTAATTGTGAATTGTGTTGCATTAAACATTTGGGTACAAGCATCTTTTTTATATATTGACTAACTTTCCTTTGGGTAGGTACCCAGTAGTGGGATTGCTGGATCCAACAGTATGTCTACTTTTAGTTTTTTGAGGAATCTCCATACTGTTTTCCATAGAGGTTATACTTACTAATTTACAGTCCCATCAACAGTGTATAAGTATTCCTTTTTTATTGCATCCTCACCAACATCTATTGTTTTTTTATTTTTTTAATGGCCATTCTGATAGGGGTAAGGTGGTATTTCATTGTGATTTTAGTTTCCATTTCCCTGATGATTAATGATGTTGAACATTTTTTCATGTGTCTGTTGGCCGTTTGTATATCTTCTTTTGAAAAAACTCTGTATGTCTTTTGCCCACTTTTTAGTGGGGTTATTTGTTTTTTTTCTTGGTGATTTGTTTGAGTTCTTTGTAGATTCTGGATATTAGCCCTTTGTCAGATGTATAGTTTGAAAATATTTTCTCCCATTCTGTAGGTTGTCTGTTTATTCTGTTGATTGTTTCCTTTGGTATGCAGAAACTTTTTAATTTGTCTAATTTATTTATTTTTCTTGTTGCTGAGTAAGTAAACTTTTAAACTATTCTCTCCTTACCCTTGCTTTGCTTCCTATTCACATATATCCTCTCCCTCTACCGCTAAAATGTATTGCAATCTGCATTAGACTTGCATATGTATGTTCAAGGACAGTGGGGAAGTACTGGTGTTGGAAATCTTTGAGAGATCTTTCAGCTCTGTCAGTCATTTTGTGATAATTATTAATAGTATTGGTCTGATCTTATTTCTGTTATAGTGTTAAAAAATGTTTATGTCATAATCCTTTATTAACTAAAATATTTGATGAACAGATAATTTACCCCACTGGTATTATTTCTTATTTGAAAATTCTGATTAACTAAGTATTCTCTTTATGGCTTAAAACAAAGAAATCTTTATCAGATTTTTTTCAGAAATGGATATTTTGTAGCATAGTTGGTTTTTTTTTTTTTTTTTTTTTTTGAGACAGAGTCTCACTCTGTTGCCCTGGCTAGAGTGCCATGGCATCAGCCTAGCTCACAGCAACCTCAAACTCCTGGGTTCAGGCAATCCTTCTGCCTCAGCCTCCCGAGTAGCTGGGACTATAGGCATGCGCCACCATGCCCAGCTCATTTTTTCTATATATTGTTAGTTGGCCAATTAATTTCTTTCTGTTTTTTAGTAGAGATGGGGTCTTGCCCTTACTCAGGCTGGTTTTGAACTCCTGACCTTGAGCGATCCACCCACCTCAGCCTCCCAGAGTGCTAGGATTACAGGCGTGAGCCACCACGCCTGGCCTATAGCATAGTTTTTCAGAGGCAAAATATTGGCTATAAATATCTTACCGGATTTTTGAAATTTGTAATTTTAAAACAATATTAGAATACAGCAGATCAAGTGATCTGTGATAAATGTGTATAGTTTTTTTTTTTAACCATTTTGATTTTTATGTCTGTGTATACTGTGGCCTGTTAACTAATTTTATAAAGTGTAGGAATTTGGCCTTGACTGGGCAAATGAACAATAGTTTTCCAAATTATACAAGTAACTTTCAAGATTTTTAAATACCTTGTTATTTACAAGAAAAAGGAATCTTGCTTTGGGAAGAATGGAGGAATCTTGATGTTTATTCCTTTATAGCAGTGATCTCCAACCTTTTTGGCACCAGGGATGGGTTTCATGAAAGACAATTTTTTCATAGAAGTGGAGTGGGCAGGGGTTGAAGCAGAGCTCAGCCAGGTGATTTGAACAAAGGGGAGGGGAGTGGCTGTAAATACAGATGAAGCTTGTTCCCTGCTCACCTCCTGCTGTGTGGAGCCACCCCTCCCCACTCCTAGGTTTCATGGAAGACAATTTTTTCCAAGGAGGGGTGGGATGGGCTGGAGGAGAGGTGGTTTGCAGCCTGAGGTTGGAGGCCACAGCCTTATAGCAATGAATTTATTTTAAAAAACTTATTTGTGTGAATTTGAAGTATACCTAACACATAAACTTCATATGTTTAGAAAGTCATAGAATGTCACTGAGTAGCTGTGTTATAAAAGTTACTTTCTTGCCCTTGGTCTGTTTAAGTGAGAGGGTTGGACTAGTTGCTTTTCAAAGCCCTTTCTGTCCTTCTGAAATCTTTTGATTCTAATCTAGGAATAGAAAAACAAAGACAGTGTTCTAGCCAAAAAAGGAATGGGGAACACTGGACTCTTGAGTAGAGTCACTTTGAAATTATTATTTGCTGTAATATAAATGTTTTTTCTTGCATATCCTTCCAGTAAATACTGTATTTTAATGAAATTGAAAATGTTTTTTATATGATAATTGAAAAAAATACGTAATCTGTTCTTTGATGACTTGATTTTTATAACTGCAGTTAAATCCTTTTCACCATTTTTTAACTTTTTTTTTTTTTTTTATATTGTAGTCTGAAGACAAGGCCAAATATGATGCAATTTTTGATAGTTTAAGCCCAGTGAATGGATTTCTGTCCGGTGATAAAGTGAAACCAGTGTTACTCAACTCTAAGTTACCTGTGGATATCCTTGGAAGAGTAAGATATTATTAAATTCTAAATGTAATTTTTGTTTTAATTTTATATCTACCAGGAACACTTATAGCTGCATTCTTAAAAAATACACAGATCTTAATTTTAACACATCAACTGCCATGTGAGTTGTGTTTAACTGACACTAGTTTTGAGACTGAGGCCTTGTGAAGTGTATGTAACTCACATGTCTCTTTACCTTGGGAGTTGGCAACTCACCCTGCCATGCTGTAACATAAATGTTATGTGATCGGTGGCCCCCTGGGCAAAACCCTGCAATTGGTTCCTGAAAATCTTACTTGTTGATGTTCTTATTGTTACAATTAATATTGACAATTTAATTACATATAACACACACAGAAAACAATAAAGAATAACAAATTTTTCATTAAATTACACAGGATCATTTTATTTTCAAAGTTTTTATACTATTTTCATAATAAAACACTGTGGCCCCAAGGACAAAAATATTTTTTTTCCAGTGTGGCAGTGAATGTGTTAAAGTCGTATTACAAAAATTTTTTTCCTTTTTTTTTTTTTTTTTGAGTCAGGATCTCTGTTGCTCAGGCTGGAGTGCAGTGAGGTGATTATAGGTCACTGCAACCTTGGACACCTGGGTTCAAGTTATCCTCCTGCCTCAGCCTCCTAAGTAGCTGGGACTACAGGCCCGCACCACCGTGCATGGCTAATTTTTTTTATTTTTTATAGAGATGGGGTCTGGCTGTGTTGCTCAGGCTGGGCATGAACTCCTACGTCAAGCTATCCTCCTTCCTCAACCTCCCAAAGTGCTAGGATTATAGGTGTGAGCCACTGCACTCAGCCATGCTACAGAATTTTTTGTGTTTTGATTTAATATATAAAATTATTGCCAGTTTGTTTCTGTATTTGCTTATTCCCTATAAAATATGAGTGGTTGAAATTAGTTTTATATATAAACCCCTTAAGTAGGTCCTTTTTTCTTTGTGTTGATCTCCCAGTTGCTTGAGTTAATTTCCAGAGACCATTAGTATTTTACATCTGCCACCCACTCCGTGGCTGTATCATGGTGTCTCATTGTAAGGAACAGTTTTATCTCTGAAATCATACATTTTACTCTTTTTTTTTTTTTTTTGAGACAAGAGTCTCGCTTTTTTGCCTATGCTCGAGTGCCGTGGCATCAGCCTAGCTCACAGCAACCTCAAACTCCTGGTGGGCTCAAGCAGTCCTACTGGCTCAGCTGGGACTACATGTGTGTCACCATGCCCGGCTAATTTTTTCTATATATTTTTAGTTGTCCACCTAATTTCTTTCTAATTTTTTAGTAGAGACGGGGTCTCTCTCTTGCTCAGGCTGGTCTCGAACTCCTGACCTCGAGTGATCCTCCCGCCTCGGCCTCCCAGAGTGTAATCCTAGCACTCTGGGAGGCCGCCGCGCCCGGCCTCATATATTTTACTGTCTGACTTGAACTTCATGTCTATCTAGATCTCTTTCCGAGATACTTGCAAGACTTTTAATTCTTTGCCTTCACTAAGTCTTTTAGATTTCAGAGTTCTTTACTTTTCCTCCTTTTTTCTTCCTTTTGAGACAGAGTCTCACCCTGTTGCTTTGGCTAGAATGCAGTGGTGTCATCATGGCTCACTGCAGCCTCAAACTCCTGGGCTCAATCGATCCTCTTGCCACAGCCTCCCAAGTAGCTGGGACTACAGGTGTTACCATCATGGCTAGCTAATTTTTTTTCTATTTTTAGTAGAGATGAGGGTCAGGCTGGTCTTGAACTCCTGAGCTCAAGTGATCTTCCCACCTCAGCCTTCTAGAGTGCTAAGATTATAGGCATGAGCCACCAAACCTGGTTCCTCTTTTTTTTTTTTTTTAATTTTTTCACATTGTGGTAAATACACATGCCATGAAATTTACTATCATAACCAATTTTAAATTTACCAGTAAGTAGTATTAAGTATGTTCACATTGTTACGCAATCATCACCACCATTCGTCTCCACAACTTCATCTTATAAAAACTAAAACTCTTCCCCTATCTTTTGGTCCACAGTTCCGTGTCCTTATCCTTAGCTCCTTTTGTCATGTTATTCTGCCATCTCTCCTGAATGTTGGAAATCCAACTTTGCATGAAGCTAATTATCTGCCTTCTCTGTGGACTACTGAGAAAGTCTAATAAAATTGGTGTTACCGCAAATTCATCGTCACCAACTTGAGCTGGGTTCTTTTCTATTGCCACCAACTCTAGCACTGTTTCCATAGTGATTTCTATCTGCCTCTCTTTTTATTTCAGACCGTATCTCCTCTCTTTAAACCTCTTGCCCTTTCTTTAATTCCCTGCTTTAGTAGATTACATAAGGTCAAATCCTTGGCTGCACCACTTCCTAGTTTTGTGACCTTGGGCAGATCATTCGAAAACTATATCTCAATTTCCTAATCCTTAAAATGGAAATAGTTCCCGGTTTATAGGGTTGTTGGGATTAAATGTGATAATGTATATAAGATGCACTACTACAGTGCTTGTTACATACTCTTTGAGTGCTAGAGTTGCCATGATGATGATGATGATGATGATGATGACGACGACGACCACCTTACCACCAGGACTAGCACTACTATTATTGGATCAGTGTTATGCAGATTTTAGGTGCTCAATAAATGTTGATTTTTTTTTTTTTAGTATTGTTTCCTACGAATTATTTCTCCACTGTATTTTCAGTATGAAATTTCTAAAGTATAAATATAATCTTGTCATTTTATTACTTAAAACTAACCTTTTAGCAGCTTTCATTGCATTTAGAATAAAGTATGAACTTCTTTCAAGGCATTTAATGACCAGGTACTTGCTCATCTCCACTCTTAACCCTTACCAGTACACTTTCTTTCCCTGCTCCCAAGTAGCACATAAAATGAAAAGAACATTAATCTTTCTCAATTCTTCTCTTTTTAAGGTTTGGGAATTGAGTGACATTGACCATGATGGAATGCTTGACAGAGATGAGTTTGCAGTTGTAAGTAACCTAATGCTCTTAAAATCTTTAACGTCTTAATGATTTTCTCATGTGAAAATTTTCTCTTATAGTTTATCCTTAGAGGAAAACTATATTTCCATCAGATTGTTGGTATATACCTTTTTACCTAGAATTTATAGGCAGGCAGTAAATATTTCCTAAACAAATGGATAACAGAAAATGTGTATTTTGCCATCTTCATTTTATTTGAATTTAAGTACATAGGAATGTATGCTTTGGATAATATACTATAAAGGTGCTGGGTGATATTATCTTTTATATCACAACTTGACCAGGTGTCTCAGTACCTACTTCTGTTACCAAACAATTTTGCTTCCGATGTATCCCCTAATTTTCACATTTATTTCATTAAAAGGAAACATGAATAGCGCTTTAGTTTCACTTCATTTATGAAGTCAGAAAAGTTTTGACATGTTATCTGAAGGCATGTTATCTTAGTAATTGGATAGTTAATTCCAAATAAGATTGTATTCACCTTTTTCTGAAATGTTAGATGAAACTCTGTTGTGAATTTATCAATGGTAAATCTCTAATTTTCCTTTCATTCGCTTATTTGGAAATTAGTCTGTTTAAATTTTATATCTCTTCTTATTTTGCTAAGGAATTGTCTATTTCTTTTACCTTCAGACTTGTTGGTACAAATTTGCTTTATTCTCTTAATCTCTTCTGGTTTTGTAGTTGTGCTCTTTTCTCATTTTAAATCTTAAGTATTTTTTTTCTGTCTCTTTTCTTGTTTAATGTGATTATGTCTGGTTATTGATGTTTTTTTTGTTTGTTTTTTTTTTTGAGACAGAGTCTCACTCTGTTGCTCCGGCTAGAGTGCCGTGGCGTCAGCCTAGCTCACAGCAACCTCAAACTCCTGGGCTCAGGCGATCCTCCAGCCTCAGCCTCCCGAGTAGCTGGGACTACAGGCATGTGCCACCATGCCCGGCTAATTTTTTTATATATATTTTTAGTTGGCCAATTAATTTCTTTCTATTTTTGGTAGAGACGGGGGTCTC
>CAUYRT010086162.1:0-29650 GCA_963574885.1 Lepilemur ruficaudatus | reverse complement strand
GGGCTAGAGTGCTGTGGTGTCAGCCTAGCTCACAGCAACCTAACCTCAAACTCCTGGGCTCAAGCAATCCTCCTGCCTCAGCCTCCCGAGTAGCTGGGACTACAGGCATGCGCCACCATGCCCGGCTAATTTTTTCTATATATTTTTAGTTGTCCAGCTAATTTCTTTCTATTTTTTTTTTTTAGTAAAGACGGGGTCTCGCTCTTGCTCAGGCTGGTCTCAAACTCCTGAGCTCAAACGATCCTCCCGCCTCGGCCTCCCAGAGTGCTAGGATTATAGGCGTGAGCCACCGCACCCAGCCAGTGTGACATGTTTTAAGAACATTTTCTATGGCATTCTGTAGTCTTTGAGAAAGTTTGAGGGAAAGGTGAATCTTGTACCCAAACTGCAGTAGATAATTCTTGGTTTCTCACGGGAATGTCGACAGTCTGGTTGACCACAGGAAGCAGGGGGAACATGCTGGGTACCTTGGCTGTTGCTCATCCATTTAGACGGGGTCTGACATTGCAACGTTGACCGAGCCCCATGAATAGCTTTATTGAGATTTAATTTACATACCATATAATTCACTCATTTTAAGTATGCAATTCAGTGGGTTTTAGTATATTCAGCATTGTACAGCTGTTATCACAATCAATTTTAGAACATTTTTCACCGTCCCCCAAAGAAACCCCATACCCCTTGGCAGTCATTCCCCGTTTTTCCCTCTCCCTCACCCCTCTGGTCTCACAAGTCACCTCTGGCTGTTGCTCTGGCTGCTCCCCGGCCTCCTTGGCTGGGGAGGGGGAAGTAGCACTGGCTGCACACATGCCAGGGCTGGGCATAGATGCCCTCAGAACCCCAGTACTCCCAGCCAAGACAGTGGCTGAGCGAACATCCCTTTGGGATTTCACGTTCTTGCACTTCAGAGATGTATTAAGCCTATCCAAGGGGATTAGGCCTAGCCCAGAGGTTGGGGAGCAATAAGTAGTTAAATAATATTGGTCAAAGGCAAAGACCATGAAAAGCCTAATGAGCGAAAAGTACTTGATTCAGAGTCAAGGGAGGGCGGCACCACATCTGTGCACCTACCTGTTAAAAAGAGGTCAAGTGCATGAGTTGGGTGTTACCTTAATATACAGCTTAGGAATTTAGCTCCTATGAAGCTCTTATTTTTTGTTCATATACTTTGTGAACTCAGTAAGAGTGGTCTCGTGACTTTTTTCATTTAATCAGGGGCACAAACATTTTCTGCCTTTCATAAATGGCCCTTTTAACTTTAGGTATGTGACAAATACAGACTGTACTTAAGATGACTCCAACATAAAGCTTTGCATTTAGTGCAAATCCCTCATTTAGTCTCTGGGGTACAAAATCTCACTTCTGTTTTTAAGGACTATGGCATCATATTTCAGATATGACCACAATAATCTCTGCGAGGTACCATGGTAAGAATACAGAAGTCCATGGAATCAAGGTTAATTTTCCTTTGGTCGTCCAATGGATCGGTTTATTCTAATGCTATTTAAATAATTAATAACCAAGGAAATTGTAAGCCCATTCAGGATTTTCCAAGGTCACTGTCAGAACTTCTTAAGTGGAAGAAAGCTGCATGTAATCAGGAAGAAAACTTGAAGCATAGTTACTCACAAAATTTGCTTAATGGTTCTTTTTGGCTTTAGGAGTGATAATACATAATGCCGTGCCCTCTAATAAAAGGCCCTGATGATGTAGTTTAAAAGAAATCCTAACTTACTACAGTCTGGTAATTTGAGGTGCAATTTAATTTATTATTCTGGACTGATTTGCTTGTCTAGCTTATCTCCTTTAGGTCCATAAATGCATACTGCTGAAGAATGATTACATGTGTTGTACTTTGTTAGTATTTTATATCTGTAGTCTACATTTGTGCTTTTAGATGGGCCATGTAGTGTGGTGGCTAAGGCCATAGGCTCTGAAAGCAAACTTCTGAGTTTGCATCCAGGCTTTTCTGCTTGGTTGGTGAGAGGCCTTGGGCTAGTTACTTTCATTACTGGGCCTCAGTTTCTCATCTGTAGGATGGGCATGATAGTAATACTTAGTGCACAAGGTTTGTGTAAGCATAGAATGAACTAATCTGTGTAAGGCACTTGGAAAGTACCTGGTTGACCCATAGTGAGTGCTAATATGTAAGATATATTTTGTTTTGAATAGAAAACATACATTCCTTGAATACACACTGGTGGAGTTTGGTCAATCTGCATGCATATTCCAAAATGTTTAAGTTTATCAAAGTGATATATACAGTTGGCCGTATGTATCTGTGGGTTCCATATCCATGGATTCAACCAACCATGAATCGAAAATATTTTGGGGAAAAATGGATGAGTTCATCTGTACTAAACATGTGCAGACTCTTTATCTTGTCATTATTCCCTAAATAGTGTAACAACTGTTTACATAGCATTAATATTGTATTAGCTATTATAAGTAATCTAGAAATGATTTAAAGTATACAGGAGGAGGTGTGTAGTTTATATGCAAATACTCTGCAACATTTTCTATCAGGGACTTGAGCACCCATGCATTTTGGTATCCAAGGGGCTCCTGGAACCAATCCCCCACAGATACCGAGGGATGAATGTATATTTAAGTGTTGTGTTTTTCTTATTTATAATATACATGTCTATGTAAATGTGATATTTTTATGTTTGTTTTAGATGTATCTTTGCTCTTATACTTTTTAAAAACATTTTTTAGTGTTAGCTTTTCTGAAAATACACATTCTAAAAATTAATCTATTTTGTAGCTTTATAACATCCATCTGTAACGTAAACTCAGACAGCTAGATGGTTAGTAGTTTTAATTATATTCAATGAAAAGGAGTTAGTGCTCAAATCTGTGCATACTTTTTCTTGCATTTGTCAACGTTGTAATTCAAATATGTCAGAAATGAGTATAAATCATGTCAACCAGCATCCTTAATGAGCATCGCTCTGGAAATTGATGCACACATTTTTGTTTACATGTCTATAGCTACAATCAACCTAAATTCAGCCAATGATAGCTGGTTTGGCAGCTTGAAGGACACCATTCAGCATCAGCAAGGAGAAGCAGTTTGGGTCTCGGAAGGAAAGGTATGTGGCATAGATACGTGGCTATGAGGTGAGAGTTCACGTTCTGAACCTTTTCTGAAGAGGGCAGTGAATGTAGTCAAACCGTGCCGGTTTGAAGTGATTCTGACATGTATGTTAATTAAGTCTGAAATGTAATAAATTCTCTGACCAAGTAAGAAACATGAAGGGGCTTTTCAAAGAAAAGCAGAACGTGAGGCACGCAGCCCTACATTCACTTCCCTTTTACTTTTAACGTAGTAACTAGTGTTGTGTTCCACGTACACTAATCAGAGCTTACAAGACCTCGCGCTGAGCTCCACAGCTTGCTAAGGACATGGGAAACTTAGAGTGCAGATGAGAGGGGAGGCTGAAGAACGTGGAGAATACAGTTAAAAATTAACAGAAGAAATGGTAATAGAATTGGAATTATTTGCTTAGAAGGAAGGTTGGTAGAGAATATGCCTGTAGTTCTAGGGTACTGAATAGGTGAAATGTGAGCATTGGAGAACTTGTCTAGGCCTCTAAAATTGGATAGCTTCTCGCCTCTGGAGATAGTTTACACACGGCTGTGCTGCAGGGAGGGAGGAGAGAGATTATATAACCTGTGGTCCCTTTCGTTCTAAGGAGCTTTCGGTGCTAGTATCCTGTGCTCCAGCTGAATTGAGGTAGTTTGTGACTCTTTTGTTGCAGAACTAAGTCTTGCTTTTTGAGAACTGAATGTTTAGTCAAGGTATCTGGCATCTGCTGAGTGCTTACCGTCCGGAAGGCTCCATGCTAGCTCCCCGGGAGAGGACAAGTTGAGCAGGACGTAGCTTCTGCCTTCAAGGATGTGAGCATCTTATAAGGAGTGGAGATTGTGCAGCACAAGGCACTGCGCATTTATTACTAGGCGGGTGGGACCAGGAGAACAGGCTGGAGAGGAGCTCAGTTCTGGAAGATAAAAAGCCTGATGGTCGGAGGAAGTGCGGGCCAGTGGCTGCGTGTAGGATGGATGGTAGCGAGGATGGGCTGGCGGGTGGCTAATTTGAGTTCCTGCACAATAATTAACATAGTATCAGCTTGGACTACAGCCAAGTGATTTCAGGGGGGAAAAAAGGTGCCTCCCTGGCTAGCACGTCCAGGTTTCAGTCACTTGCCTGCGCCCTTGGGAATTTTCTTGAGTCTCCTGCCCAGGAGCCTTGTCAGACCCCACTGACCCTCCGAAACAAATTCCTCTAGATGGAAGGGATGGATGATGACCCCGAAGACCGCATGTCCTACTTAACCGCCATGGGCGCGGACTATCTGAGTTGCGACAGCCGCCTCATCAGTGACTTTGAAGACACGGACGGCGAAGGAGGCGCCTACACTGACAATGAGCTGGATGAGCCGGCCGAGGAGCCGCTGGTGTCGTCCATCACCCGCTCCTCAGAGCCGGTGCAGCACGAGGAGGTGAGGCGACGCAGGCCACGGGCAGGAGGCTCCTCCGGACGGCGGTTTGTTCAGGGTGCACAGGAAGGCGTTCCTACGGGTCGGAGCAGATGACTTCCAGGGAGTCTCTTACTTGGAGTCCACACCTTCTCGATTGTGGCTGTGGTCCAGGGGCTAGGAGGGCAGGAGAGTGAATTCCAGAAGAGATTAAGTGGCTAGCACTCCTCACACCTGTGCCTTCAGGCGTGATGGATAAACAGGGTGGCTTTACGTGCCATGTCCAAATTACAACGGAACATTCCTTTGCAATGCAATATTGTTCTATTACTTGTAACCTTTGATTAGCTCTCTCTCTGTACTCGTAGATGTCCTTGCTTTTCTTCCCCACCCTACCTTTAACGTTTCTAATCTTGCCAGAGCTCCTGAGTGTTTCCCCATCAGTTTCCTTCTCTTTTGTATTTCAGTTTTTAATTGAGTTCGTGATTAAATATTCATCTGATTGCATGTACTATGCATCTACTGGCCCGTGATTATACAGCTTATAGGATCCCAGAAATCATATCTGCAGGTGCTAAGTTAGGACCAGGGCAATTATTAGTTGTACCTCAGAGAACGTTGGAATAGTGATCTTTGTAGATGAGATTATCCATATATTTGGATAATTATTGCTATGGACTTCTCTTTAGCAATTTAGCTCATTCTAGTAAATGATTTTTTTCTTTATGAAATAGAAGCACCAAAAAATAAGTTGAAGGGGGAGAAAAACGCACCACAACTGCAGCAAAAAATTAGTATATGCTGCTAGACAAGTTGTAAAGAATAAATTAACTTCCAAATGTCTACAGACACAGATGAGCTAATGCTTACAGATGTTAACAGTTGTCAGTGACACACAAGATTTTAGACTTTAGGAGGGTTTTTTAAAAAAATTGTATTTTGAAGGAAGAGACTACTATATTGGATGCAGCCAGTTTTTAAAAATATGACTTAAACCTCTGCTAATAGAGTATGCTTGGTATCTGCCTTTTTAGTAAAGAACCCTTGGGTCACAACCTTGACGTCCAAACTTAAATAAGTTCACAGAACTCCTGCAAAACAGACGAGCGCTCTCTTCTCTCTGCTCGGATGTTCTGGTTGTGAATGAACCTTTGTATCTTGTAGAGCATAAGGAAACCTAGCCCAGAGCCACGAGCTCACATGAAGAGGGCTGCTAGCAACGATCAACTTAGGGACAATAGCCCGCCCCCGGCGTTCAAGCCAGAGCCGCCCAAGGTACGTGGCTGGGGAGCCCAGGATGGGAAGGAACAGGAAGCAGATGCCTCTGGAGCCCCCAGTAGCCAGGGAGGTGTGCGCAATGAGAGGGTGTTGAATTTACAGTGTTCCCTGTTAGAGCCTGTCTTTCAGCCTGTTGGGTGATCCCCAGAATCAGGGAAGGGCAAAAAGATAGGAAGGAAAGACAGTATTAGGAGAGTGCATAATTTTAGGACTGTTAGAGTTGAGTTTATTTACTTTTTTTGTAAAAAGAGTAAAAGATTGACGAATGCTGCATGCCCAGAATCACCAATCTCAGAATCTGTTTTTCCTTTTCTGTCCAATTGAAGTTTTATGCCCACAGGCTGATTTAGATGCACCAGAAAATCCTAGCTGGGGATTTGCTAAAGAAAACAATCATCGTCACTGCTTATAATGCCTTTCATTGAGAGGGCAGCTTGATTTACTTGTTTAATAAATCGTTATCCAGAACAGGATCAATATAAAGAAACAGGCTTATATCATATGATTCTTCACTTCCAATCAGAATCAAAGCTATGGCTATAGGCTTTTCCTTATACTCCAATAAAATTTCTATTTAACTCAATAATTTAGATGAGAAGAAAGCAATAACTGATGATCTGAGCTGTCACGAGTAAGTAAAATAGTGACCTCATAAAATATATCAGTGAAAATTTGCAAGCAGAGTGAGAATCGAGGTGTGGAGGAGAAGTGGCTGATGGCTTGAATGTACTGCCCCTCTCGATCCCCACTCGGTCTTGTTCTCTTCTGGCTGGACACGGGTGTCACCTCTTCACCTCTGGGCCGGGACGTGCACCCTCAGTGTAGCATGGGCTCAAAAGCTCATTCTTTCAGTCCCTAAGCCTGACTTGTTCTGAAGTCTTCTCCAAGATTCTGATCTTGTCTACTGCAGAATTATCCAAGGTCTCATCTACCCATAGCAAAAGCAGTCCTCCCAGCACTTTCCCCGCACCTGCTTGGTTTCCGAAAACTCTTCTGTAGGTAGGAGGAGAGGTAGGGCTCCGACCGCCCCGCCAGCAGCCGTTTGCCTTCTGTCTTGGATTCCTTGTCAGAACGGTATTTTTTGACCACCTTTGGAAACTGATCAGGAAATGGAGTGTATTAAATCACTAATATAGATTTGAAAATCAACTTAAAAGCCCAAAGTAAAAAATATGTTACTGCTTTCTGCAGGCCAAAACCCAGAACAGAGAAGAATCCTATGACGTCTCCAAATCCTACGAATACAAGTCCAACCCCTCTGCCGCTGCTGGGAGTGACATTCCTGGGGCATCTACCAAAGGTTATCCTCCTCCCGTTGCAGCGAAACCTGCCTTTGGGCGGTCTATACTGAAGCCCTCCACTCCCGTCCCTCCCCCAGAGGGCGAGGAGGTGGGAGAGAGCGGCGAGGAGCCGGGTAACGCTCCCAAATCAGTCCTGGGCAAAGTCAAAATATTTGAGAAGATGGATCACAAGGCCAGATTACAGAGAATGCAGGAGCTCCAAGAAGCACAGAACGCAAGGGTAAGTGTTTTGAACTGTGTCACCAGTGAGTTTTGGATAAGTTCGATTTTCGTACAGCAGTGCACACACAGCCCCTTTCCCACTGCCGCAGACACGACAGGGCTGTTCACACTCTCGATGCCGGAGGTGCGTGCTGTGTGTGTGGCTTCCAGGCTGCCTGCTCTCAGGAGCGTCCCTTTTTGTCTTCCAGTCAAGAAAGTCTAACCACGGAGGTGAATGAGATTCTGCTCCTCATACATCAGAACTTTGTTTTGGGTTCTGGAATGGGGAAGTGGGAGGAGAGAACCAGCGCCTCTCAGAAGTTATTTCGGTTAGGATGTTAGTGATGTTTATTTGGTAACTCAGTCTTCATTCACTCCCAGATTTGCCACAGAAACCAAGCAGACTTTGGGTGCTAAAACTGAAAAGCCTATAGATTGTACTTTTCGAGCTGTTTTTGTACTATGGGCACGTATAATCTTTCAAGTGTCAAAGAAGAACTTAATCAAAGATCCTTGGAATATATTCTGAGTAGTAGATACGGAAGTTTTTTCATTCAAGCCTATCACAGCAATAGCAGTATTTCTGAGCATTTTTTTTCTTTTTTTTCTTACTGTGGTAAAATATACATAACATAAAACTTAACATTTCAACCATTTTTAAGTGTCCACTTTGGTGGCATTAAGTACATTCACGTTGTTGTGCGACTATGACCGCCATCCACCTTCAGAAGTGTCTCATCCTCCCCAAGTGAAACTCTGTGCCCAGGAAATACTAACTTCCCATTCTCCCTCCCCCCCAACCTCCCAGCCCCTGGAAGCCACCCTTCTACTTTCTGTCACTATGAATTTGACAGCTTAGGAACCTCATATAAGTGAAATCATACAGTATTTGTCTTTTTGTGGCTGGCTCATTTCACTTAGCATGAATGTCCCCAGGGTTCATCCAGGTTGTAGCATGTGTAAGAGTTGCATTCTGTGGGCTGAGCACGGTGGCTCACACCTGTAATCCTAGCACTTTGGGAGGCCAAGGTGGGAGGATTGCTTGAGGCCAGGAGTTTGAGACCAGCCTGGGCAACATAGCAAGACCCCATCTCTAAAAAAAAAAAAAAGAAAAAGAAAAATTAGTCAGGCGCGGTGGTGCATGCCTGTAGTCCCAGCTATTCTTGAGGCCAAGGCAGGAAGATCCCTTGAGCCCCGGAATTGGAAATTATAGTGAGCTATGATTGTGCCACTGCACTCCAGCCTAGGTGACACAGCAAAACCCTGTCCCTCAAAAAATAAAAAATAGAAAAGAGTTTCATTCCTTTTAAATAGTTTTTCTACTTGACATGCACTACTAGGAACCAGGTACCACCATGGAAACTGGAGAGTTGCTTCTGTGTTTCTTCTCCTTGAAATGGATGGGAAAGGAAGTAGGATGTAGGGAAAAAGTGGGACCAGAAGGAAACCAGCAAGCAAACTGTCTAGCAGTTCATTCTTTCTCTTGTTTTTTTTTTTTTTGTTGTTTGTTTGTTTTTGTCGTTTTTCAAATTCCCACAGATTGAAATTGCTCAGAAGCATCCTGATATCTATGCTGTTCCAATCAAAACACAGAAGCCGGACCCCAGCCTGCCTCAGCACACAAGGTAGGGGCTGCTCAGCAGGTTTAAGTCTCAGGTGGGCTTCTCCAGGACTTGAAGAAAGAATTTTCTTTATTTAGATTTCTGGGCAACAGGAGGATTTTTTGCCTCCTCAGTCATTCAGTCAGATTTAATTGTAAAGATTACAGAGTCAAAAAATTACGGTAATTTTGTTTGTGTGCTAAAACTGTGACAAAGTGTAGTCATTTATATTTCAAGTCGGTACCCTTTGACACATCAGAGCCCAGTTATTATGTTACATTGTGTTGGGATAGCACATGAGCAGAATTCCTAGAGCTTAGACCTGTTTTGCTGCTATGTTTTCTGGCTTAGCCCAGCTCCTTAATTCTTTGTGTCACCTAGCAGAGTCAGGCCACTTGTGCTGCAGTGGGGTCTGAAGGGACCCTGACAAGCAATTGACCAGTGTTGGTTAAGATGCTTTATGTTTAAAATGCTACGCAAGCACCAGGAATTCTCTCAGTGTCTTCCTGTTGAGGTTTTACACTAGATCATTTCCTGTTTCTGAGAATAGAAAAAAAAAATCACATTTTCTTGTGGTCAGTCTGCCTGGAAGCTGGAGTCTAGTTTTATAGCAATAGAAAACTAGTAGCAAATTTCTTCTTTACCAATCGAATGGTGGTAACACAGTCAGGTTGCCGCTGGCAACAAAGAGGACTTGGTGTGATGGACTGAAATGGGCAGAGACCTTGCTCTGCTGGGTGAGGCTGTCACCAGGGAGCTTAGGGGTGGGGAAGATACCCCCTGTCCAACGGGGGAGCACCTGGCTGGCTTCCTCACTCACTGCCCGGGTGGGCCTTGGCCTTGACCCATTCATTTCTCCTAGCCCTGCCTCCGCCACTGAACTTGGGCGAGGCCAGGAATGCGCCTGGTGGTTGGGCAGAGTGTGGCCCAGAATCAGTAAGTCATCAGCCTCAGGGATGGCCCTCTGTGCCTGTAGCCACACCTCCACAGGCAGTCAGGGGGACAGCGCTCTGCAATGTGTATGACACTGTCACTTTGTTAGCTCCAGACTCCCGGAGCCGCAGAAAAGTCCCTCCAGACTTTACCAGGATGCCAGAGGAAGTTACGGCAGTGACGCCGAGGAGGAGGAATACCGCCAGCAGCTGTCGGAACACTCAAAGCGTGGTTACTATGGCCAGCCTGCCCGATACCGGGACACGGAATTATAGTTGCCTGAGAATGGACTCCTCTGGGTCCGTCTGCTGCCACAGCAGAGTGACACTGCCACCAGGCCACCGCGATGGTTCTTCGCCAGTTACAATGCCCTGCAGAGATGCGGTGGGACTTGGGCTCGTGTGTTCTCATGGGGAGCCAGGGACAGCCAGCACAAATTCAGAACTGAAGGCTCTGTTTGCGGGACTGGGTTAGAGGAGTTTGTGGCTTTTGCTGAGAAATAAGAGGGACACTACAGTCTGATACTGTTACTCGCTTCAGTGGACCAAAATCTGTATTAATTCTGTTTGCGTATTTTTAATATGTATATTAAGAAGCGATAACTATTTTTCCTCATTAGTAGCTGCCTTCAAGAACTGTGTTAATGTGAGGCAAAAATGTGAAGAAAGGAATAAAAAATACTGTTGGACTCAAACTAAATTCAAATAAGTATTTTATTGCAACTCTCTAAGTGCCTTTGATGAGAAGTGTCTTAAATTTTTCTTCATTTGAAGCTTTCTGCAGCGCCATAATGGACTAAAACATTATTTTGACTAAATTTTTATACCACTGTAATAGCCTTGGTTTTCCCTGCACTGTATCATCTTTTCAAGGCATTCCATCTTTGTAATATTTTCCATAAATTCTGACTGTGTATATAATAGCTGTATTTGGTAGTTTGGCTGTAAGTCCTCAGTAGCTTGAGTCCAAGAAGTTAGTATAGAAATTTTTTGTTTGTTTGTTTCAAATCAAGTGCTCCACAAAAGCAGATACTCAAGGAAAACACATTTTATTTCCAAAAGTGTGTATTGACAACAGTTTTATAATTTAATAAAAAGGAGTACATTGCAATCAATTATTTGCTTCATGGTAGATTTCTATACTGCTTCCAATTTTTAAATGCAACTTTTATTTCAGTTACTGATCATAACAGTGAGAATTTGCTTATTGTTGAACATTGGAAAATGGAGACACATATGAAAAAGAAAATAAAAATAAGCCATAATCCCATCCATCAGATAGTTCTGGTGAATTTCCTCCAATTACATATCTATGGATGTCTGTGTGTACGATATTTTAGGGCATGCTGTGTTTGTAGTTCTGTTTCCTACTTTTTCTATTTAACATTCTATCACAAATGTTTCTCTTAGGTAGTTAAAACTCCATGCATACATCATTAGCAGTAACTGCAGCGTAATATATCCTGTGACTGCTTCGTAAGTGAACAGTTCTCCTATTATTGACTGGATTATTTCCAGTTTTTTGCCTTTTTTCATAAAATGTAACTCTCTGTATAACCCATTTGTGTATGTCAGTGATCAGCATTTCAGTCCTTTTCTGTAGGTAAGTTCTCAGAAGTAAAATCACTGAGTAAGAAGCATAGGAACATTTTTAAGGTTCTTGATGTTTATTGCCAAATTGTTTCCTAGAAAATCTGTAACAATTTACTCTCCCACCTTCACTCATGGAATTCAGTTTAGGAATGTAGGCTTGTGTGGTCAAAAGTACACTGAACTTGGGAAAGGAGGAAATGGGTCTTAATTCCATTCGGGTCTTGTATGAAGTGAATTGACACAAAGGTGTTAAGCTTGTGCTTTAGTTGAGTTCGAAATTCGCCTTACTGGTAACTGAGTTATACTGTAAACGTGTCCTTGGCTGTGACTTTGTCAGTGTGGGTGCTGTAAGTCATAAACCATGTAGTGCAGTATCTTGAATTTCTGAGCAGTCCTCAAGGCATTGAGCAAAATTTTCATATTCCATAAATAAAAGCCACCTTTGGTGACTAGAAAAAAAAAGGACACTGGTTAAATATATGATGATTTAGTTCGTGTGTGTCCTTCAAATACAGGAATGAGCCCTTGGGCAAATGTAGGGAGGGGAGGAGAGGAGGCTTTCCTGGAAGAGCTGGGCTGCCATCTGGTTCCAGCAGTTTTGTGACACATTAAATGGCGCAGACAAGCAGCACCTCTGTTCCTGGGATGACCCGGTAGAGTGCCCGCTGGACCACCAGCGCCGTCCCCAGCCCTTTTTCTTCTTCTTTTTTTTTTCTTTTAGTGACACATCAGGAGGAACCCACCCCTTTTTATTCATAGCCTGCTTTGTTCTGGGAAGGACTTAAGCTGCCTACAGTACCCGTGGACTATAACGAAGAAACCGGTGCTGAGCAAATGAGGTAAGGGGAGACGATTACCAGAACAGGGCAGATGGAGCCGTGAGCGAGGGCAGTATTCACTCCGCACAGTCAGGGCTTCGGGGCTCTCCAGAAGCGGGTGTGAAACCCAAGATGCGACTGGGTGGGTGATTTGATTCAGCGTCCATGGGGGGAAAAGTTATTCAGGAATTCTCTTCCCTTCTGCATTGGTTTTATTCTTCGGCAGGGTCTCATGTTGCGACTGCATACTTGCCCAGATGATTTTGGAGGTCTGTGTCTTACTGTGTTCTTTTGTGTAGGGCAGTAGCACAATTGCAAGGGCCATATAGTAAAAGTTCTTCAGAAAAGACCAAAAATGGCAATGGAAAAGCACCACTCGGCAGTCTGGCTTAATCCAGAGATCCATTGTGGAGTGTCTCTGGCCAGTGCCTCCCAGATAGGAATATGACATGCATGATGCCCGAAGGTAAACATGTTATCCACCTTTCTAGGAACCCATGTCGCTCCCATATTGGGGGAGGGTGTTTCACATCCACATGCAGGGTAGATGATAGAATGCAAACCTCTCACCAATTTGTAGGGATGAAACATGGGGCTTGATTGAAGTTTCACGCTCTCAGCAGGTCTTTGGGCTGCTCCCTCCATGCTCTTGACTCAGACCTTCCAGATTGCAGTCAGACCTCATGAGGAGCAGTTCAGTCTCCTCTGCCAATTGGAACAGTGCCTTGTAATCTTCTGTCCATCCCAGAGCTCACTGGTTCTCTCAACAGTGATTTTGTTTGGTGAATGAATAGCAGTGATTTTGGGGGTATTTGAGGGAGTTTTTAATTTGGGTAGCAGACCCAAGACCAGGCTTAGAGTATAAGTGGTTTATTTGGGAAGAGCAAGAAACTCTGCATTGGGAGACACACTTAGTCCCACCAAGAAATGCTGGTGAATGGTATAGAAAGTGTGCCTTAGGGAGGGGGGAGGAGGGGATGGGTATGCATACATAATGCATACATAATGCATTATGCATATGCATACATATGCATACATAATGAGTGCGATGTGCACCATCTGGGGGATGGTGAGGCTTGAGGCTCTGACTGGAGGGGGGAGGGGGGCAAGGGCAATGTACGTAACCTTAACATTTGTACCCCTATAATATGCTGCAATAAAAAAAAAAGAAAAAAGAAAGTGTGCCTTAGAGTTTTCCCATTCAAGGGGCGGGCAAGCTGGGCTTTTTCTCCAACTGCCTTCAGTCGTGGTTAAGGGCTGCTCTGTGGGGCAGGGGCCGGTGTCCTCAGTACCCCTCCTTCAGGCAAAGAAATGCAGAGACTGGCAGTTGAAAGGCTGCAGCACCCAACAGCACTTCCCAAGAAGGCCCGAGAGGCCCAGGCGGTACCAGCAACATCTGTGACTGATAGAATTATGTCTATGCGTCTAGCCCAGGTAGATACAAGGGTGATAGGTCTTCTAGAGTGACACCAGGTGCTACCATTCAGCATGAACAAATTCTTTATATGAAGAAAAGTTGGTCAGGAATAGTCCATTTAAGCAATTACCTCTGTCTTTTAAGAGAAAGTTTCCCAGTAAAAGAAATCCCCTCTCCCCCCTTTTCCAGTTGGGGTCATTTTGTCAGTTCTAGCATTGAGATCCTTAAAGATGGATTAACTGCTGTGGGACACGGAGAATAAGGAAGATAGAAGGTCATCAGAGAGAGGCCCTGTGTCCAGATGGACAATGCACTGGTTGGCTAGGAGGGATAAATTGTAACCACTTGACAGAAGGGCGCCCACCCTCCTTTGCTTCTGTCTAACCTTAGCCCTGGCTGCTTGAATATGGGAGTTGAATGTTTCAGATCTATTATAGGCAAGTAAAGCTTAATAGAAATGTCAGCCAAACACATCGGGGTCTCTTGAGGATCCCATTGATTATGTTCTAGGGAAAGAATCTTAATTGCTGAGGGTCCCATTCCAAGGTGGGTTCTAGACCCGAAGAGGTGCAACCTCTCAGACTTACGAGGCAGGTTAGCAGCAACCACAGCGACAGTTGTGTTTGGAGATCTGGTAAGCCAGACACGTTTTGTCCAAGTCCCATCTCAACTGACCAGGAAGGGACCTGTAGACGTTTGGGGCTGGGTTGGGCTATCACCAGGGAGGCGATACCCTGTAGAGGGTAGGAGTGGACAGAAGGTCCTGTTTCTCAGGAGACACAAGAGGTACCATCTATTTGGTTGTGGAAGAATTGGTTGGGACACATAACCAGGAGAAAATGACCTCTGATCAGGGTCTTGGAAGATGACCCAAAAGGGAGAGCTATGGGAGAAAGGTGTGTTACATTCATGCCTTTGACCTTAAGTCTACATGAAATTAACCGTCAGTCCCCGCAGTGTTCATAGTAGACATTGGTTTATCCATCAATTCTGTTAAATGCCTGCCATATGCCAGCTCCAGGACATGAGGAGCCCTCCCTCAGCCGCCTCCTCAAGTCCTGAGAGGTTTCCTGGAGAGAAATGTAGACCCTTTTGGGGGACCAAGAGCCTCCTAGTAGGGCTGCCTTCTCTCTGTTAACACTGCAGGAAAAGAGAGGGAAAGAGCCAGGCACCAACAGGCCTGTGGCTTTGCTGAGAAGAGGACCCCATCTTAGATCATAAGCAGATGGGAGGCAGGGTGGTGTATCCAGTGGTGACAGAATCCTGCCATGGCCCCTGGTGTGAGAAGGTTCCACATGAACTGGTTCTTCAACAGTGTCAGCCCATTAGTGTGAAGAAGGCACTTCCCCAGGGCTGGTATGCTATGGGCTGGCTTGGGACATGCTGTCTCAGTGGCCCCAAATACAATAGCTATGTCTGTTGGAGACTTGAAACTGAAAACATTCAATATCGTGCCTAAGGCCTGCTTGGTTTAGCAGGTCAGGAAAAATCACTGGAAGTAGGGTGCCCTCAGGCAGGAAAAGAGGGCCCAAGGCATGACTGGGCTATGAATCTACTGAGTCCTCTGAGAGCCAAGTTTGTTTCATATAGTGTCTTAGGCTGGTCTGGGAGAGACATTAGAAGAACCAGGGAAATGTGCCCTACAGAGAGTGGAGAAGGAAAAGCCTTCAAACCGGTATTAATCAGGGTTCTCCAGAGAAACAGAACCAACAGTCTGTGCAGTTGACCCTTGAACAACCTGGGAGTTAGGGGTGCTGACCACTATGCAGTCAAAAACCCATGAATAGCTTTTGACTCCCCCAAAACTTGAATACTAATAGCTACTGTTGGCCAGAAGCCTTACTGATAATATAGTCAATTAACACGTATTTTGTATGTTATATGTATTATATACTGTATTCTTACAATAAAGTAAGCTAGAGGAAAGAAAATGTTATTAAGAAAATCATAAGGAAGAAAAAATACATATTTATTATTTATTAAGTGAAAGTGGACCATCATAAAGGTGTTTGTCCTCATCACCTTCACACTGAGTAGGCTGAGGAGGAGGAGGAGGAAGGGGAGGGGTTGGTTTTGCTGTCTCAGGGTTGGCAGAGGTGGAAGAAAATCTGAATATAAGTTCAAACAGTTCAAACCCATGTTCAAGGCTCAAGTGTGTGTGTGTGTGTGTGTGTGTGTGTGTGTGTGTGTGTATAATAGAGATTAATTTTAAGGAATTGGTGTACACGATTGTAGGGGCTTGGTAAGTCCAAAGTCTGCAGGGTAGACCAGTAGGCTGGAGACCCAGGGAAGAGTTGCAGTCCAAGTTCAAAAGCAGCCTGGACTTCTAAATAGGGGGAGGTCAGTCTTTGTTCTATTAAGGCCTTTAACTGATTAGATGAGTCCCACCCACATTTCAGAGGGCAGTCTGCTTTACTCAAAGTTCACCAATTTAAATGTTAATCTCATTTAAAAAAAAAAAAAAACACTTTCACAGAAATTTCCAGAATAATGTTTGACCACATATTTGGACACCATGGCCCAGCAAAGTTGACACTAAAATTAACCATCACAATACACCATCCCCATGTAGGCCACTGTGCAGCCTTACTGTTCACAGTGTTAAAGCATGAATGAATGAACAAATCAAAAGAAGGGAGAATTATTTTCATACATTTACACATATGTATAGATATTATATGATATTTATATACTCTACATAAGCATATGCTATATTTTATATTAATTTAAATAAAAACAAATTTAATTTCAATGAATAGAAAAGACTTCAAAGTGAAGAGAAAACAAAAATGAATGAGCTTCAAATAATAGAGTTGAAATCCCAATAAAAATAAAATATTTGGCATTTTAAAATATTTAGTGAAATAAAACTTAAAAGGCTGAATGGCAAATAATATATAGATAAATGTGTATAGAGAATTATAAATAAAACATACATTATTTCCATCCTGCATTTTATTTTATTTTATTTTATTTTTTTTGAGACAGAGTCTCAGTCTGTTGCCCAGACTAGAGTGCCATGGCGTCAGCCTAGCTCACAGCAACCTCAAACTCCTGGGCTCAAGCAATCCTTCTGTCTCAGCCTCCCGAGTAGCTGGGACTA
Organism: Lepilemur ruficaudatus; assembly: GCA_963574885.1. Taxonomy (NCBI): domain Eukaryota; kingdom Metazoa; phylum Chordata; class Mammalia; order Primates; family Lepilemuridae; genus Lepilemur; species Lepilemur ruficaudatus. The sequence continues at coordinate 12,925 of CAUYRT010086162.1, read as the reverse complement.
CAGGCATGTGCCCCCAAGCCTGGCTAATTTTTTTTTCTATATATTTTTAGTTGTCCAGCTAATTTCTTTCTATTTTTAGTAGAGACGGGGTCTCGCTCTTGCTCAGGCTCATCTCAAACTCCTGAGCTCAAGCAATCCTCCCACCTTGGCCTCCCAGAGTGCTAGGAATACAGGTGCGAGCCACCGCGCCCCACCCTTTGTATTATTTTTATTGTTGTATTGTTATTTTTGATTGCTTTTCTCCCCTGAGTATTTTCGATCTGGGGTTGGCTGAGTGCAAGGAAGGCCTAGTGTCCAGACCTGTCTCCGAGGATAGGGGAGAGAGGAGTGGAGCAAAGCGAACTGGGAGCTGGAGGAAGCAGGGGAGGGGGGCTGGAGCTGAGCAGAACTTCCACCCCCTTGCACCCCTTGCTTCTCTAATCCCCCACCACACACTCCTTTGCTGCTTTAATCCCATTCCCTGTTCCCCACCCCATTCTCAAATAATTCCATTGGGAAGTCCAGAAGGGCCCACTAAAGGCTCTGTGGGAAATGGAAACCATGAATCCGTGTAGGAAACACTGCTCAACCTCAGGAGAAGCTGGGGAATTGGGGATGACAGCAAGACAGTTTGGAAGGGTTTTGAATGGGGGAAGGACAGATTCTGAATGCTTTCCAAATGAGTGCACCTTTGAGTCAAAATGAAACGTATGATTCTCTGGGCAGATCTAATTTAGAGATTATTGAAACTTCAGGTATTTTCAAATATCAATGTGTTGTTTTACACCCATAAATACACGAGACTTTGTTGCTTAAAAACAGTATGGGCAGACAGAGCATAAAAATCACTAACACAGTCCCTGCCCTAATCAAATGTTAGTTCTTCCCCCAAGCTGGTTCCCTTGTTGTTGTCCTTGCCCCGCTGAGGCAGCCCACAGGGGTTATGAACTCAGATTCTGGAATCAAAGTAATTTTCATTCGAACCCCAGCTCTGTCGGTTACTAGCTATAAAAGCTTGGGCAAAACCACTCAAAAGTTTTAAGCCTCAGTTTTCTCATTAATAAAATAGGGATAGAAAACTGCAACTAACATTATGACATAAGCTTTTTGTGGCCCTTTAGTAAATGGTGTCCATAAAGTGTTTGCAATAGTAGCTGGCACAAAATAAATGCTCAATAAAAGTAGCTAGTACTATTATCACCATCGATGGTTTCACCATGCCAATTTAGAAACCTGAGTGGTGTCTTGATTTTCTTACTCTTCTTTCAGATGACCTACTTTATTCTACTTAATAACTATTTTTAATTTGTCCCTCTGTCCCTTTTCCCACAGCCACTACCCTAGATCAGATGGTTGTAGATTCTCTAATCCTCCACGCAGCTGGCAGGCAGAATGATCTTTCTAACTTAGATCTGAGAATGTCTCTCTCCTCTTGAGAAACAGTGATGACTTCCTCTTGCCTAGAACCGAGTTTAATTCTTTATTATGACATTCAGGATTTTCTTCTCTCTGTCCCTACAGTAGATTGATTGCATCAGTGGGCCCAATTCTTCACCCCTGTCTGTATCAGTGTCCTTTGCCATGTGACTTTACAGTTCCTCCCACTAAAAGATCAGAATATATTTCCTCACCCCTTGGCTTTGGATTGGCCTTGTGACTTGTTCTCTTGCACCTCTGCCACCCAAGATAGGAAATTCCCCAGGCTGGCCTGCGGTACCCAGAGCAGGACAAGAGCTGGGTGGAGCAGAAACACTCCAGCTGAGTCCACTCTAGATCAGGCAACCCACAGATGTATGAGAAACACTAAACAAGCGTCGTTTTAAGCTACTGCAAAACTCATGCATGTTTCAATTACACTCTGGATTCTCTGCTGTTCATTCCCTTTTCTTTACCATCTTTCAAAACGCTCCTCATCCTTCCAGGTCCACTTACTATGTCACATTCTCTGTCAAGCCTTCTTTGATGCCTCCAATCAAATTTGTCATTGACTCCTTCACTAAGTCTCATAACCCTTCATCTATTAAATGCATCCTCTGGCATTCTAGTTACCAATGTATGAATCTGCTCCCCACGCATTTCTAAGTTCCACTAAGGAGTGTGTGTCTTGGGAGGTGGTAATCTGTATGTATCTTTGTATCCTCATCAGTGATATGTATATATTCCAGAAATGTTTATTGGAAAAATGGAGTGAATGAAGGGAGAAATAAATTGAAATGCAATGTCTGCTTTTATCACAAAACAGAGCCAATGACATAATGATTTTCTGATGTAATGCCCAGTTTAAACTTCAACACTGATACTACTGGAGAGCACTGATACAAACTGGAGGGCATTAGTAAAACAAGTGGAGAAAAACTCTTAAGGACTTAATTTGACCAGGAAAAGGCAGGCTAATGTTAAAGTACAATTTTCAAAAGGGTAAACTTATGATTCTCATGCAAATATAAAATGAACTCATTACTTAATGAGGGAACCAATAAGTTAAGATGTTAAGACTGGGTCAAAGAGCATTTGAGGAAGTAGGTAATATAAGCAATTTAATTAAGGAAAATTAGCATAAGAATTCTGAATTAATACAAGACTGGTTAATGACCCACAGAACAATAAATGATAACCTTTGTAGATTATCTTTTCCACCAGACAGAATTTTTTTGCATCTCTACCAGATAAAAATCTACACATTAATACATCATTTCACTAAGTCTGGGAATTTGATCAATAGTTTTAGCACTAATCAGTCATTATGGAATTATTGTGCTTAATAATCACCCAAACTATTTTGTGGGTCATATTCTCTAAATTTGGATTATAACTGGAAGGCATGCTAAGTCAATTAAATATTTACTGAGTGCCTCTGTGTGCATTTAAACACAGGCACCGAATGCTGAAATGAGTTCTTCTCTGCCTTTAAGAAGTTTACATTGTAAAAGTTTTTATTTGCACGATTTCTTTAGAGTTTATGATAAAATTTCCAGAATTGATAGTTTGCTTTGTTCTTTGTAACAGTCCTGCGTAGTAAGAACGGCAGGTGTGACTATGTCCATTGTATAAGTGATCCACACCTTAGTTCCGTAACTTGCTCATGGTCCTTCAGCCAATAAATCACACATACAATTTGGATTCAAAACAAAGTTTCCTGCTTCTGAGTCCAGTGTTCCTCTCTTTCCATCTAGAAGTCTTCTTCTAGAGGATTTCGAAATACTTTGTTTATCATGTTGCATGGTTTTCTACTTGCATTTTTTTTAAAAGCACTTTGGAGCTGAGTCTGCAAACTGGCAGAGCCCATGGCACTAACCTAGCTCACAAACGTGTTTTATTTGGTCTACATAGGATGGTGAAATTTCTAAATTTAAAAATCAGATTTTACATATCCAGATTTGGGGCTTTTCTTTAAAAAATGATAGATTTGATGGTGCTGGGCATCTGTCTTTGCGTGACAATTGTAGACTGGAGCTGGGTGGTTATGGTCCATACAGACAGCACCCATGCAGACTCACTCACTAGTATGGTCCTCATGACATCTGAGAGCGTTGAGTTTGCAAACCTTGCTCACCTCTTCCCTGCTTTCCCTTTCCTCTCCCAGTCCCCAGCAGCGTGCAGCACGCATGCAGCCAGCATTCTGAACATGCGTGCAGAAGGAACTCTGCAACTCCCTGGGTAGGCTTGCAGCTGACTCTGTAAGATGCGCCAGAACTTTAACCAGGCTCTCATGGGAAATTACAAGCATATCTTTCCAAGTCCTGTTCTCTCTGGCTACTATAGTTCAAATGGGTTAGAATAAGACATAGAGATTTAGGGGGGCATGGAAAATATATATTTGTGGTTTAGAATGTTATTTCCCAAAGCTGTGCTGAATTAGGACCAAATGGGATTTTGGAGCGATTGCTGTCCACTTTTGTTAGCAAAGGTTAGATCTGCGGAGCCTGTCTGGGGTCATGGATTCTGAAATTTCTCTAAAGAAATGTTGTCTATCTCATTAACAGGAGATTGAATCATAGTTTTAGGTGCAGCTGGAGGGCTTGTCCCTGTGCCTGTATTCCCGTTTAGGCCTAAGTTAATTAACATGTCATAAATTAGTTACTAGTTATTCATCAATAGATATGCATGTGACAGACGCTAAAGGAAACTAACTCTATAGCCTTCTGCAGCAGGACGAACTTGCCTGAAACCCTGAAGGGGTCACATCAAAGGATGGCAATGCTTATTCTGTGCGATGTTAAGAGGGGGCAAAAAATAAGAGCCGCGCCCCTCCCACCCATGTATGTTAGCTTCCTTTCTTCTTTGACAAAACTGAAAGCAGTGAATGAACAAAGCACAGTGATCCAGATGCTGGCCCTGGAGCAGACTGCCTGTGTTTCAACCCCTCTCTGAAAACTACTGAGGATGTGACCTCGGGCTAATTATACAACCTCTTTGTGCCTCTGTTTCCTCATCTGTAAACTAAGTATAAAAATTGCACCTATCTTAAAGAGTTGATTGTGAGGATTGCATGCTATAATGCAGGTAGGCACCTAGCACAGGGCTGGCACATAGTAGGTGCTCAACAAACATAAACTGTTTTTTGAAAACCAGATGCAAAATGTCATCTCTTTTTTAAGAAATTAGGATAAAAATTACATGAGATTAACTATTAACCATTTTAAAGTGTACAATCCAGTGGCATTTAGTACACTTGCAATGTTGGGCAATCATCATTTCTATCTAATTCCAAGACATTTTCCTCACCCCCAAAGGAAACCCTGTACCCATTACGCAGTCATTCCCCATGCACCCCTCCCCCAACCCGACAGCCACTGACGTACTTTCTGTCTCTACAGATTTGCCCATTCTAAATGTTTCATATAAATGGAAGCATATAACATGTGACCTCTCATTCTCACTTTATCACTTAATACAACATTTTTGAGGTTCAAAATCCATTAGTTTATTTCTATGCTCTAGACTCCCCTAGCTAAAATTCCAGAATTATTAGATTACTTTTGGGGAATGAAGTTTTTTTTTTTTTTTTTTTTTTTTGAGACAGAGTCTCACTCTGTCGCCCAGGCTAGAGTGCCGTGGTGTTAGCCTAGCTCACAGCAACCTCAAACTCCTGGGCTCAAGTGATCTTCCTGCCTTAGCCTCCGAGTAGCTGGGACTACAGGCATGCGCCACCATGCCTGGCTAATTTTTATATATATATATATTTTTAGCTGTCCAGCTCATTTCTTTCTATTTTTTTTTTTTTTTAGTAGAGATGGGCTCTCGCTCTTGCTCAGGCTGGTCTTGAACTCCTGAGGCCAAACGATCCACCTGCCTCGGCCTCCCAGAATGCTAGGATTACAAGCGTGAGTCACTGTGCCCGGCCGAAGATTTTTTTTTAAACAAATAAGTTAATGATTAAAATGCTCTTTTAAGAAGAGCAGAGCCTCTTTCTCCGCATGTTTGGGTGTCAGATGTTTTAGAGTAAATGGGAGACTAAGCTGCTATTGAGTCACTGCAGCCCCATCGTGGCAAGTGGGGCAATGCCTGCCTTGCTCATGGGAAAACATGGAGGGACAGGCTGGGGCTGGATCGTCGCCAACCCACAGCTATTGTTTATGAGGCTGGAGAGCAAATTCCAACATCTAAGAACTAGAAGGCTAAGGTCCAGCCTGAAGAATTATGGCTAGATTTCTCGGGGTAATTGGGCCTCAGACAGGTGTTGAGCATTGAGTTAACGGCAAAGATGGTCAACAAACAATGCTTCACCATAGGAGAAGGAGAGAGAAATTCCTGGGATGGCAGCTGAAAGCTCTTGCCTGGGGAGAAGGTCCTTTTAAAAGAATGGTGACCCAACCTGACAAACTGGTCATAATCCTTCCTGTGACATGCACTTATTGAGAATCTAGCTACTAGGGCCACCACTGTTAACCAAATGAGACCTCTGTGTCATGAGAAACAAGCGAGTGAATCCACATAAAGGGCTTAGACCAGCGTCGGGCACATAAGACTCAGTGGGTGTCAGCTGTTGTTAGTCTCACTGGTATCATAGTGCCTTATTTGATTGGCTGTTTTCTGATTATTAGATATAGTAGTAGTAGTAGCAGTAGCAGTAACTGATAGATACATAAAGATAAAAAAAAAGTCCTTTGGGGAATGAAGGAATCTTCTAGTTGCCGTGTAGATCTATTCCAATTATGCATTCTGCAAATGGGGAAATAACCACAGGTGAATTCAGCGACCCACCAGGGCCACCATGATACAGACCTGAACCCCACTGATCACCTGATCCCTATGGCTCTTCTTTAACTGGTGGGTAACAGTGGCCTTTGGATCTCCAGAAAGCATCAATTCAAAGCCAGTGACCAGTAATACCCCAAAAGTCTGGTTATTTTCCCTTTTCCAACCCACAGTCACCTAATAAATGGACTCAGGTTCCTTGAGGGAAGGCTAGGAGGTATAAATTTCTGGTGTTCTTTCCTCGAGGGGCCCAGCCTCCCCCTCATTTAAGGGCTCTGAGTCTGCGAACTGGCTCAAGTCTGGAAATTGACAGAGAGGCCATGTCTCTCCATTTTGATGATTCAAGTCAGACTTCTCTTCACCAAACCTATAGCTTTATGGCTTATACAAATCAAAAAAGACCATGGAAGCATAGCCAACTATATCAATTCTAGGGATGATCGACTAGCCCATGCCTAAATCTGTGCAGGTCAGACGCTGATGACTGATCTAGTCTGCTGCCTGTCACCGTCACCAAGCCCACCGTGTCTTTGGCTATCAAGTGTGGCCACATGGCCTCTCCAACCCCAGGCACTTATCACTTCCCTCTTGGAGAAGCCCACCAACAGGGAAAGGACCAGAAATTGCAGCTGGACTTTTTAATTTCAAAAGAATGTTTGAAGGCTCAGATCTAGATTTCTGGATATCGGTGTATGATGTATGGCTAATAACCTCAATCTATTCTTTAAAAAAAACCAAAATCTTCCTTCAAATCAATAAGGAAAACTGAAAGCACAGTAGAAATATGGGCAAAGGGCAAACTTTCTTTAAAAGGCAAAACAAATAGCTAATGAATACATGAAAAAATATTCAACTCCACTAACAACATGGAAATAAGACAAATGAGATACTATTTTTCATCTTTGGGAAGAATACGAAGGACCCTAGAGTCTTATGTTTTGTCATTGGAAGTATAAATTGGTACAAATTTTCTGCCAGACTTTCTCTTTAAGATATATTTACCTTTGATCCACGGTTCCATTTCAAGAAATAATAGATTAAATTCATAAAATGAATAAATGTATAGAGATGTCACAGAGCTGTTTTTATGAACAAAAACTTGGAAGCAACCTAAATGTTCAACAATAGGTACTTTTTAAAAATAAATTATGGTAGATACATGGAATAGTCAAATATTCTTTCATTCAACAAGCATTTAGTGAGCACCTACTATGTACCAGATACTGTTGTAAAATCCAGAAATACAGTTTATCTCTTTTCATGGAGAGGCTGAAAACAGAATAAACAGGTAAATACATTTTTAAATGTTCAGTCGTTAAGTGCTGTGATGAAATTAAAAGGGTGATGTGATAAAGACTGAGGGTGTGGCCACTTTAGGTCAGGAAAAGTTTTGACCAAGGAAGTGATGTTTATGTAGAGGGGTAGATGGCAAGAGGGACGTGAGAAATCATTAGGTATGTAGGCCTGTATTTCTTGACATGAAAAGGCATCACAAAACCTATTTTTTGCGAAGCTGTGTGAGGGTAAGGTGGGGTGGGGGGGTATGCTGGAAAGATGTCTGAAGGAACTGATACTGTTACAGAGCTTTCCCAGCTGCTACTAACTGAAAACCCAACTCAAATATGATTTAATAATAAAGTGACTGATCATGAACCTGAAAAGGTAAGAAGACTTCCCGAGGCTCAATAATGTCCCAGAGGGCCTGGTTTCTTTCCATTTCTGTCTTCTGCATGTCATAGAGTCGCTTCATCTCTCGTGATCCCAAGGTGGATGCCCACAGTTCCTGGGGCTACGTGTTTCCTCATTCATGTCCAGGAGCGAGTAGAGAGTAGGTTTGCTTCAACGTGGGAAACAGACATGAACTTCACTCTGATTGGTCTGGCTCGGGTCACGTGACTAGTCTTGAGCCAAATTCCTTGCCCAGAGTGATGGGCTACAGTGGTTAGCTTAAGCCATTGAGGACCCAACATGGAGCTGAGAGCAAGGCAATCCTACACCACCAAGCTGAGAACGTGGTGGGGAGGAGTCCCCACCTAAAGGAAGTTTGGGGAAAGTTTTCCTAGGGGAAGAGGGGAAAGATCTATATAGAAAATACCAGCTGTTGAGTACAGAAAAACACCAAAAAGTGAATAACACTTGAATCTATGAGCGTTGGCTCATGGAATTACTTGCAATTTTTTTACTTCCTTTTCTATACTTTGTTATATGTCTGCATTCTTAACAATGAGAATATATTAACTTTATAACTACAAGACAACAGAGTTACTTCCACTTTTTAAATCTAGCAAATGAGTAACAGGGAGTAAATGGACGAAGACACGTTTGTTGGTTTTGAACTTGCCTCTCCTCCCCTAAAGCATTGTCCTTGCAACGAAGCCAGCTGTCCTGGCCTCAGCAAAAAAGAAGGTCTTACAGGCAGGCTCAAGGATCCTCAGCACTCACAGACTCTCCCTCCTACCCACCCTGCCTCACGTAACAATTTAGCAGCGCCTGCCGGCTTGCTCTTCCCCCTCCAAATGTGCTATTCTGGGCGACTGTAATTATTCAGCCAGTGAAGAGTTCTCTTCCGTGACAACTGAGATACCTCAAACTAAGAATAGGACTCTGACTGATGAAGGAAGGTGACGGCCACGGGCTGGGAGGAACTTCGCTCTCTGCCAGTGCTTCTTTAAAAGCCCTAAAACTCAGTTTTTATTCTTTGTTCTTTGGTTTGCCATTAGTCTGTGCTTTTGCTGTTCCATATGGCTCTGTGAAATCTTGTCAGCCGCCTAATCACACAAGTATAGCTTATCAGGGGTTTCAGGGAATGTTTCCTCTCCGTGGGTTTCCAGCTGGGAACTCCGGGTCTAGGTTTGCCAGACAATTCTCTACTGTACATTTGGGACTCTTTCCTCAGAGGCATTTTGGTTTGAGGCCAAAAAGGATATTTTTGCATTTTCTAAGAGCTTCTGAGAAAGACCGGTGAAACTCTCTGCCCGCTTTGCGTGGTAGGCGCTGTTGTGATGTGGCAAAGGATTCTGGAGTTCGAGGGTGGGGCTGCTCCGCTGTCTGCCTCTGTAGCTTTGAGCAGTCTAAACTTTTCAACCCTCAGTTTTCTCATCTAAAAAATGGGAGTTAATAAAACGTAACACTCAGTGTTGTGATGATTAAATGAGGGTTTAGAAAGCATCTAACACAAGAAATGCGCAGTGAATATATTAGCCAATGTTTTCCCATGGTGGAGAAATCCCATGTTTCTCAGGAAATCCCCTGGGATCAGGCTCCAAGACCCTTACATGGTACTGGCTTTCCCTTCGTCTGGGTCTCATTCTTTTCTCTCCCTTACTCTGACTCTCTAGGATCAACTCTCACATTGTCTACCTGCACATAGAGCCTGGTCTTGACCTCTGCTCCAAGGAACCCAGGGCAAGATGGCCCCCAATGCACAAAAACAGCAGAGTATTCTGAAGTTGTTTGTAGTTACACTTTCATAAGATTAAGTTCCCTTGGTCATGGGACAGATTATGATAATAACAATGCTGATGATGATCATGATCATTTGGGGTTATTTGGGGGGAGTGGCTGATGCTGTCACTACTATTGGTAATCAGCCCATTAGATTCTAGAAATTCTGTTTTTAGCAAACTAAGCATGAGGACTGGATGTGTCAGAGCTAAGAAGAGGCTGTAAAGGAAGCCAGAAAGCTGGAGGTGATAAGGCTCTGGGGTATGGACAGATATGAACCTCTTATCCCTCACATACCTTCTTTCTTTAAGAAAGCATGGGGCGGGGGCTATAAAATTCCAGTGCCGAAAACAGAATTCTAGCAAACAAAACATCAGGGTTGAAGGTGGTCTCTGTCTTAGTCTATTTTCTGCTGCAATAGCAGAATACCACAGACTGGGGAATTTATAAAGAACAGAAGTTTATTTTGCTCATGGTTCTGGAGGCTGAGAAGTCCAAGAGCATGACACTGGCATCTGGCAAAGGTCAGGCCATGGCAGAAGGCAGCACATGGTGAGAGACAGAGAGAGGAAGTTGAGCAGAACTTATTCTTTTTATCAGGAGCCACCCCCAATATAACTAACTCAGTCCTGCGATAGCAGCATTAATCCACTCAAGAGAGCAGAGCCTTTATGACATCACCTTTTAAAGGTCCTGCCTCCCAATATTGTTACAATGGCAATTAAATTTTGACATGAGTTTTAGAGGAGACATTCAAACCATAGTAGTCATTTTGGGCAAATTGTATTTTATGCACTATATAGTCAATTCCCAATTATTCTTATGCTTCTGCAAGTCTTTGCCTGTTTTTCATGTCTTTGCTTGCTTCATGGTGGAGCTGGCTGTGGCAACAGAACCACACCCTTGGTCATCCATACAGTATCCTTGCATTTCTACAGTGCCACAAGTACAAGAAGGAATCTACAGATGCTGGGGTAGTGGAAGTATCTGGGGTTTCAATAACATTTTATGCTTGGTTCACTGTCTTAGTTACCATGGTTGTCTAATAAATTACCCCAAAGTTGAGTGGTAGAAATGTCCATTTGTCATGCTTATCAATTCCCTGGGTAAAGAATTTGGTCATGGTGCAGCAGGGACAGCTCATCTCTGCCACAATGATGTCTGGGGTGTCAACTGGAAGACTGAAAGGCTGGGGGCTGGGATTATCTGAAGACTGCTTCACGCACACATCTAGCGGTGGATGCTGGCTGTTGGCTGAGGTCTCAGTTCTTCTCCACATGGACTTTCTCATGCAGTTTCTCTGTGTGAGCGTCCTCACAGCATGGTGGGTGGGTTCTCAAGACAAGCCTTCCGAGAGAGAGCCTGAAAGAAACCGTGTCTCCTTCTATGACCTGGCCTCCCAAGTCAGGCATCACTGTTTCTACCACCTCACATTCACTGAAGCAGTCATGAAGTCCCACCTAGGTTCATGGGGAGAGTAAGTACCATCTGCCTCTTGATGGAGAGAAGTAAGGTTCTAGAATAATGTGGGACTGAAAATATTGCTGTAACTGTTTTTGGAAAATATTATCTTCCATATCTGCATATAGGTCCCTATGGGAACATACCAAGGGGGTTCCAAGACTCCAGATAATATCATTTTAAATAGAGAAATGGTGCTGGTGCCAGGAGGAGCAATGGCTGGCCCTGCCGTGACTAACAAGGATAGATGATTGGTCTAGTTTCCCTGCTAGATCCCTAAGAGAAAGTTCAAGAAAATGGAAGGTCAAAGGAAGGATCCTAGGTTACAAAAAAATGTGGCCATCCAATAGGTTGAAACACGGCCCACAACAGAGTTCTTAAGTTTAAATAGTGTCTCTTCTGACAAATTTGAAGAACAAAGCTCTATAAAGGCAGGGACCACGTCTGTCTCTAAGATGTGTTCGAAGAGCCTCACACATACAGCTCCGACAATGTGTGGACAAGAGAGCTTCAGGGAGGCCTGGGTGTCGGCAAAGATCTGAGGACAAAGACTGCGTCCCTAGCTTGACTAGTAGGGTCACATTCCGAGCGTCCCAAGTGAGGGCTCGTGTTGTCAACATATCGACATTCCGAGGGCAGCACCAGGATTGCCAACCTCTGCGGAGCTTTATGAAGAGGACTCTTGAGACTTGCACGTGCTTTTTGGCCCAATTCTTCCTTCATCCCATTTCCTCAGGAAGGGATCTGAGAGTTGCAGAGGATTCCATTCGAAATTCAGTCCCTACTGAGAGGGAACATTAGTTGCATGGATTCACATACATGTGTTGAGTGATTATTAGGCACCAGCTGTTGGACAAGGGTAAGAGCTGCACTGACAGTTCTTCAGAGTCTGATGGAGAGGAAGGGAGAGCCAGAGACAAGCAGGGTTGGGGGAGGCGACATAAATTAAAGGAAGGAGAGGAGAGTGAGCCCAACGCATCGGCTTCCTTCCTCTCACCGTAACTCCTGGACTGTCCTTTCATGAAGAATTCAAACACAAGTTAGCATCCGGTATACCAGAGTGGTAGGCCAGGGAGAGGGTGCTTCTCTTTGCAGACTCTTTCTTCAACAAACAACTCCTCCTCTCTGCTACCACCAAGCCCAAGCGGGCTAGTGGTATAACATTGCAGAGCTAAAGAGTAGAGGCTCAGATTGCTCAGAGCTCTTGGCATGGTTTGGAGCATTCCTCAAACTTCTCCCAGATATGTTCCTCTTGCCTCAATCCTTGGATCAAACATCTTCTTGCTTACACCCACTGTCATGCCCAGACCCAAGTTGAGTATCCTTCCCACATACCAGCCACACATCTGCAAGCAATGATTGAATCACAGACTCTGGGGGGTTGGAAGGGAAATATGAGAAAGGGGTGGAAAAGCCTCAGGATTAGAACATTCCAGGGAGTAGGATTCAGACCATCAGGGCTAGACTTATGGAAATTTCCTCTATAAAACATATGTCAACACTCTGGGAGGCCGAGGCAGGAGGATCGCTCAAGTTCAGGAGTTCGAAACCAGCCTGAGCAAGAGCAAGACCCTGTCTCTACTAAAAATAGAAAGAAATTAATTGGCCAACTAAAAATACATAGAAAAAATAGCCGGGCATGGTGGTGCATGTCTGTAGTCCCAGCTACTCAGGAGGCTGAGGCAGGAGGATCGCTTGAACTCAGGAGTTTGAGGTTGCTGTGAGCTAGGCTGACGCCACGGCACTCTAGCCCAGGCAACAGAGCAAGACTCTGTCTCAAAAAAAAAGCATTTGTCAAGTAGCAAGACTTTTCACTATCTTCTTCTTCTTTTTTTTAGACAGA
>CAUYRT010086161.1:0-28884 GCA_963574885.1 Lepilemur ruficaudatus | reverse complement strand
CTGAGGTGACTGTGAGGTTCTGTCAACTGCGGAAGAGAGTTAAAGGGATGAGGTTTGAGCAAAGACAGTGGAGAGCTGTGTTTCGTACCTGCTTTTTTAAAAATTAAAAGAAATACCGGCCCAGTGCGGTGGCTCACGCCTGCAATCCTAGCACTCTGGGAGGCCGAAGTGGGTGGATCGCTCGAGGTCAGGAGTTCGAAACCAGCCTGAGCAAGAGTGAGACTCCGTCTCTACTAAAAATAGAAAGAAATTAATTGGCCAACTAAAAATATATAGAAAAAATTAGCCGGGCATGGTGGTGCATGCCTGTAGTCCCAGCTACCTGGGAGGCTGAGGCAGGAGGATTGCTTGAGCCCAAGCAATCTTGAGGTTGCCCAATGCTTGAGGTTGCTGTGAGCTAGGCTGACACCACAGCGTTGTAGCCCGGGCAACAGAGTGAGACTGTGTCTCACAAAAAAAAAAAAATTAAAAGAAATATATACATACATTTGTTATTGCAAATGTAATCTAGATACATTGCAGAAAATTTGAAAAATGGAGGCAAGTATAATAAAAAGAATAAAAATCGTCTTTAATCCCACCACTATAGTTTGCTACAGTAATAGTATGTGATAGTTCCTTCCAGGTAGATAAATACATAGATGGATCATGCTACTAAATGATCTTCAAAAATATGATTCTTACTGGCTGCACAGTACACCAAAATTGATTTCACTGTCCACCTATTGTTGGACTTTAACGTGATTTATGGGTTCTACATACTATAAATAATGCTGTGGTGAACATCTTGCTGTATGCATCCTTGTCTGCATCTCTGATAGATTTCTAAAGTAAAACTATTGAGTGAAAGGTTATAATCTTTCAGGGTTCTTAATTCATGTTGGCAAATGCTCACTCTCTGGACACTTACTGATATAGTGCATGGGTGTGTTCATTGCATAGCACATTTGCCAATGCTACAATTATTTTGAGTTTTTTTTAACCTTTGACAATTTCATAGTAAAAAAGCAGGACACACCACTATTTCTTAAATTATTTGCTTTTTTGATTACTACTACTTTAATATTAATAATAATTTTGGGTGTGTTTATTGGCCATTTTTTATTTCTTCCCTTGTGAAAATTATATCTTTTGTCCATATTTCTATTGGACAAAATCTATTTTTCATGTACCAGTTTATAACAACTTCTTATAGTGAGGCTATTAAAGCTTTGTCTATCATATATGTTGCAGATTTTTTTTCCATTTCTCATTTACCTTTCAAAATTTTATAAGGCTTTTTCTTTTTGACGAGTAGAAGTTTTGAAATTTTATGTAGCTGTTTCTATCAATTTTCTCCTTTTTGATTTTTTCCTTTTCTGCTATACTTTGAAAATCTTTTCCAGAACAAGATCAGACAAATGTTTGCCTATGGCTTCTTTTAATTCTTTGTGATTTTATGTCCTTCATGTACCTTCTTATTTGAGGCGTCAGACTGTGGTGATCATGAATACAGGCTCTGAAATTGTATGGACTTGTATTTAGATCCTGGTTCTCCTACTCACTAGCTGTGTGACCTTAGATAAGTTGCTTAACCTCTCTGAAACTCATTTTGTCAAACCTGAAATGGGGTTGGGAACTGCAGGAGATGATGCATGTAAAGTGTCCAGTACATTACTTGGCTGATAGCAGACACTTAATGTTAAATGTTGTCACGTTAGATCTCTGTTAAGTATGTACAATTTCGATCTCCATGAAGGCAGAGACCATATCCTATTTATCTCCGTATTGCATGTCTAATTGAGCACATGTCTTAAAATTTTCAGTGAATATTTGTTGAATGAATGCATCTACAAAATGAGATGAACAGATTTTGTATGTAGTAAAGGCAAAAGGATGCCTGCTTCTGAGAATCCACTTTAAGATGTTGAACTCCTTTGGAAATAACTAGAATAGTGAAATGTGGGTCTAGAATGTGGAGAAAAACCAACCAAACAAACAACAACAAAAAACCAAGTGAACATTGTTCTTTCATTAGCTACAGCTCACCACTCAGGGATGTGGGTCTGGTCAGTCACTTCTGACCCCTGACCTGTGGCCCTGACCCAGGCATACAGGCCATTGCCCCATTCTCTTGAGTCTGTATGTAGAGAGATTTTAAGAGCTGATATGGCCCTTTGAGGTCTTTTGGTTGGCTCAACTTCCAGCATTTGTGTTTTGGTTGTCAAACACTTTTTTTTTTTTTTTTAAAGGAATGGGGTACTGGAAGCCCAATATGTAAAAACAGACCTAGGTAGAGAAGCTATGATTGAAAGACAGGATCAGGAGGTCATACTCCCTCTATTAGGGACTTTGTAGATGCTCTTCTTTCTGACTGAAAGGAAATTCCATCCTCCCCATCCCAATTACCTAGTTAAATATGACTTTTTCTTAAGGACCTGCCTGAAGGCATGCCTCTTCCAAGAAGCCTTCCCGGATCTTTCTCTGACTAGGTCAATTTTCGTTTCTGTATACTCATAGCCCTGTGTACTTGTATTTGCTAACACATACCTCCGTTGTACATTTACATCTATTAATATTCATTTCCTTTTATTAGACTATGAGCAAAATAGGGGAACGACTACGATGGGTTTGTTCAGCATTATATCTGCAGCATCAACTCCAGGGCTGGCACACAGTTGGTGTTCACTTAATATTTGACACCTCAGTGGAAGTGCATCTGATCCAAACCCTCCCTTTTCCAGATGGAACAAATACTAGTACGTCCATCACATGCTAGAGACTCTCCAGGTACCAGCAACACACTTATGAAGGAGACAGATATATTCCCTGTCTTGAAAGGGCATGCATCTAGTCAGGATGGCGGGCAACAGAGGAGTCATTCATTCTGATGGTGATAAATGCATTTTATACATTGGACTTCTATGTAAGATTTTACTAGAAGATTAAGTTCCCTTATTGAAAACTGACTGGAAGTTTGTAGGCCAGCACATTTTGTTGGTGATGATGTCAACAGCTAAGAGTGGTGCTTGGAATCCTGTCTTGGTGGTTCATTCAGGGAGGGAGAGTGTCTGGGAGGCCCAATAATCTTGTCAGAATGTAGCTTTCATCACCCTCTGCTGAGTGCTAGACAGTGAGTCAGTGACTGCCCAAGTTGCCAACTTGTGCACCTGCCTGGGTCTGCTTCGATAAATAGCTAAGTTCCTTGTGAGTGCGTCAGAACTAAGTTGTCGTAGTCAGCTGCCACATGCCCCTTCTATATTATATCTGGAGGAAAGACAGTCCTTTCAGTGACTGTCCAGGGTGCTTGGAAGAAAACCCAAACTCCTCCCTGTGACCTATGGACTTGCACTGATCTGGGTCTCTTCTCCCTGCCCACCTGCATTTTGTTCCACACCTTCTCATGTTGCAGGTGTCAATCTCAGGTCCTATTTGAATTTTCCCAATTGCAAATCAGGGAGGCATTAACTGGTGCATGTTCCATAAGCGCCATTAGAACTGAAGCTAGAGGGCCAATGGGGTCTAGACAGCAGCACTTTCCCCACTCTTAGCCCATCTCTCCAGCCACCTCTTCTAGAAAGTGCCAGGCTAGTGCTTGTATCTTGGGTGGCTCTGATGCCAGCTCTGGCTGAGCCACCCTGAAACCCACTTGCATGGGCTGTCGAGGGCAAGAGAACCACAGCAGACAGCTCCAGGTCCTACCTCCTTTGCTGTGCCAGGCTGCTGGTGCCAGCTGAGGAGGAGGCCCCCTCCTGTCTTTGCTTGTTTCCCTTGATTGTTATGTAATGTTCGGCAGCAGGAGGTAAATTCCTCTCCAATTTCCAGGCCCGTTACAGCGCATGAACCCCACCATGGGGAGCCACAGTGATTGAGCTCAGCAGCCAGGTCCCATGCTGAGTGTCATAAATCAGGCCTATTACCAGCTCCTCCTGGCAGATACCACAGCCAAGAACCTGCCCACTCTGCTTGCCCGAGACCCAGCTGCCTCTGCACACAGTTAAACCAGGGCTGACACATCCAGTGGGAATTTGGAGGCTCTGCGTGACACCCTGACTGGGGGTTGCCAAGAATCTTATTCTGCAGGGGTAGGGGATTATAAGCCCTTGCCAAAGCATCTCAGACCTGAGATCTTGCAGCTCATATACGAGCATGTGCTCACCTGCTACCTGGATTTTCTGATGTGGTGGCCATTTGCATGCCTTGTTTTATACATAAGAACGTCTACAAGACCTGTTAAAAGCACACATGTCCTAGGTCCTTCCCCAGAGATGCTGATGTGGCAGGTCTTTGTTGGAACAGGGGATTCAGCATTGTTACAACTTCCCAGGTGATTCCAGTGCAGGCAGTTCCTGGACCGCCTTTGAGAAGCACTGCTTTGAGACCAGCTGTATCCCTAAAGTGATGCTTGTGAAACGAACGCCCATAAATCGCATCCTTCTTTTCCATTTCCGTCTATTGTTGCGCTGGAGACGCGTTTCCCTGGGGAAGAGGATGTGGGCTTCAAAAATCAATGGCCATCACACTGAAGAATGAATCAAGCCTTTGACTATGACATATTTAAAGGGCAATAATAATGCCAACAGCTTGGGAGAAAGCCCCCTAGTAGGACGTCCTGCTGACACTTACAGTGCTACAGGGGAAGCTCTGGTCTCCTTTCTCATTGGCTGTATCTGTAGGACTAGGAGGACCACATTCTCTGGTTAGCCTGGGCGAGCACTGCTTTATGCAGTTTGTCCCCATGCAATTGTTAGTAGTTCCCTCTTTAACTCTTAAAAGTCCCAGTTTGGATGACAAATTGTTACTCTGTCAATAACCCACAGGAATGCTCCCTTGAGACTTCTAATTTTCTTGTAACGGAATCTGCCCTGTGGGTCTCTGGAGCATTTTGTTGAACAGATCCTCACTCTGGCTGTCCTCATATCTGCTCTATGCTCCTCTCACAGACTCTGGTCTTGACTCCACGGGGCCCAGATGAGATTCATGAACTCGAGGCAGTTCACATACAACTGGGTTAGTTACTTAGGACTTGTCCAGCCTTGCTACAAAGGATAGACTGGGCCACCCAGATTCCCCTCTTAGCAATTAAGAAATGGAAAACAATCACTGAACCACCTAGCTATGGAGGCTGAACTAAACAGTCCACAGCAACTGGGACCTGGGGTGGCTGCCTTGGCCGATTTGCATGGTGAAGTCAAAGAGGAGCAGAGCCAAGAACGGGTGGAATGAGCTGGCCTTGGGGCTGCACACGGGGACTTCTCCCACACAGGGCCTGCTTTGCTTGGGGTTTTGTTTCCTCTGGATCTGGGCTTTGGGGACACTGGGGGATGTCTTCACACACTGACTAATGGGTGCTGGGACTCCCTGGATTTGCTGGACTGTCATAGTGTAATGATATCAGACTTGACGGTCATGAAGATAATAATAATACTACCAATGAGGGTAGCAATAATGATAACTCAAAGGTAAGAACTTGCCATATGCCAAGAGTAGCCTTAAGCACTTAACCTGTATGCTGTCATGTGATTCTTACAGCAGCTCCACGAGGTAAGTACTGTTATTATCCTCATATTATAGACGAAGAATCTGAGATCCAGAGAGATCAACAGATTCTCCCAAGTTCCTCTGGCCAGTGGGTATTGAAGTCTGAGTTCACATTTAGCCAGTCGGACCCAAGCGTGTCATGCTGTGCTTATATCAGTCAACAGGCGCACACATGCATGTGTACAAACAGACCCTGCAGACGCACGACTCTGGAGTCAAGCCCTCCTTATTCTTATTCTACTTAAGCAAATGTCTCAGCCTATCTTAGGCTCAACTTCCTTATCTGAAAAGTAGGTTTTGGTTATTTCTAACTCACCTGGTTGTTGGGAGGATTAAACAAGGCAATTTAGGTAAAGCCTCTGGCACATATAGTCACTCAATAAACACGTCTTCATTCCTCTGACTCCTCTTTTCATGTCTCAGAGGGCGTCTGGCATCTGTGCTCATGTAGGAGAAGGAAGGTAGGCATTGGCATTTTGTCACAGGCTTTCTATTCAGGTACAGAGAGCAAATTTCACCTTCAGGGAGGCAGTCCAAACCCTGGATAGCAGCATCAAAATTCTGCACGCTATTGGCCCTCCAGTGGACCATGTGAGGAGACCACAACCCCCAGATTCCCCCTTAGTGATGGGGGTGACCTAGTTACTGGCTGGATGCAAGAGAGGCCAGGTCCCAGAGGAGACACAGCAAGCAGGGAAGTCCCAGAAGGCCAAACAGCTCCAGCGCTCCCAAGGCTGAGTGCTGAGGATGTCAGGAAGCCTCGTCCCTGAGCTGAGCTCGTCCTTTCCTTCTGCTTTCTTTCCCTCCTCCCAGCTCCTTCTCACTTTAATTCTCTTTCTCCACGTCTCCCTTTTTCACTCTATTGCTCTTCCCTTTCCTTTCCCGCTGTCCCTTTCTCCTTCCTGTCTTCTGTCTTTTGCATTTCTCCTTTGCTCCCTACCCCATATTGCCATCTTTGCTTAGTTTCCCCATCCCTTGTCACCACCAGCCTTTGTCCTACTAATTACTGGGCAGTTCCATCCCAAGGCACCCTGATTTGGCCACTGCCCCTAAGGGCTTTGATGGTCCTTGGAACAAGAGGAGTCCCATCCCGAACAAGGTTTTGAACAATCATGTTGCCTCCTTGGGACTTTAGTTTCAACTTCTGTAAAATGGGAAGAGGGCTAGAGCTGGACTAAATCAGATTCTCCCACTTGGCTTTATTCCTGGGCACTGTGCATCTTCCACACAGTGGGAAACTATACAGCAGTAAGAACGAACAATTTACAGCTACATCCACAAACAGAGAGGTGAGCAAAAGAAGCCCAGACACAAGAGTCCACGCTGGATGATTACTTCCGTATGGAGTTAGAGAAACAGACAAGATGCATCTATGGTGTCAGCAGTCAGAACAGTGGTTTACCCTTGGGGGAGTAGTGACAGGGAGGTGCTTTTCTGGGATGCTAGTCATGCTCCATTTCTTGACCAGGGTATTGGTCTTATGGGTGTGTTCACTTTGTGAAAATTCATCAAACGATTCACTTCCAATTTGTACAGCTTCCACATGTATTGTAGGGACAGACAACTTATTAAATTCTTTGAAATGGATCAAAATACCACTAGGTGTTTTTAATAGAAGAAGGTGTCTAACACATCTGTTGTATAATAAAGAATTTGGCTGGACTTTGTCCCTTGTTCCAGGAAGGGAGCCTCTAAACCCCTGGAATTTCTCAACTGATAGGAGTGTCTTTGTGATTCATGGTTGGCATCTTGGAACACACCTGAGTTTATGCTAATGAGATGGCTACTGGTAGACCCTAGTTTGTTGCAGGATGAGAGCCAGAAAGACCAACCATGTGATCAAAGGGGTGCCGCTTTTAGCCACGTGGTATCAGCCTGACCTCCGGCGAGTGGAGGAGAGCTTGAGATTGAACTGACTGAACAGTCACATGATCAATGATGCATTCAGTCCATAACGAAACCTCAGTAAAAACTCTGGATACCAGAGCTCAGGTGAGCTTTCCTGGTTGGTGATACACATCGACGTGTGCCAGGAAGGTGACATGATCTAAGCTCATGGAGGTTTTGTGTTTGGAAACCTCCCAGACTGCACCCTATGGGTCTTTTCTTTTGGCTGGTCCTGATTTGTATCCTGTATAATAAAGCTGTAATCATAAGTGCAGCACTTGCCTGAGTTCTGTGAGCTGTTGCAGTGAACTACTGAATCTGGGGGAGTAGTGGGAACCTCTGCATTTGTAGCTAGTTGGTCAGAAGTGTGAGTAGCCTGGGGACCCTCCAGCTCATGGCTGGTGTCTTAAGTGAGGGCAGTCTTGTGGGAGACTGTGCCTTAACCTGTTAAATTTGACCTAATTCCAAATACTTAGAGTCAGAATGGCATTGTGACAACCTTGGGTGATCTGATTCTATGAGGGTTCAGTGCTTTTTAGGTTCTTTGAGCTGTTTTATTCCTCTATAAATTGTGGTTAACTGGTAGCAGTGCAAATGGTACTTGCCCATATACATGTAAATTTTCTCTGGTGGTGGAGGGACAGCTGATCCCTCTCTAGTGTCCTCAAAACCAGTTCTATATCTATTTGTAAATTTGTTTCAGCATGAACTGAATCAACTATAAGAATGTGATACTTTGAGCTCTCGTTTGAATCCATTGTAACAACTTAATGGTTCTCTAGTTAATTAATGAGTTAAATAAAATTTTCAACACATCGTCATATAATATTTGCGTGAGAGCCATGATTAATTATCTTTTAAAATTTACTCTTTCATTATATGTTATGTGTCAATAAAAATTTTTAAAAACGCATTTTCCCAGGTCCTACGTGAGCCGTACTGATTCATTCTTTCTTGAATTGGGGCTACAGAAATATGCATTTTAACAAGTTTCCCCAGTGATTCTGGTACCATTATTCATGGCTTAGTACTTGAGACTCTTCGCTAGGTAACTGCCAAGGCCCCTGGTGGCTTTGCCATGCCAGGATTTGAGAGCAGATTTGAAACCCTGCAGTTATCATTTAACACCATTTATCTTCTTCCTGTTTGGGGTTCTCATTTATGAAGGCGATCCTGGTCAGGATTTGCAAAGGAAAGAAAAGATCAAACCCTTTCTAAGGGGCTGTTTGGAAAGCCTTCTAGCCAACACTTCTGCAGTCCAACAAAGGAGGCTAACCAGGACCCAGGCAGTGCCGGGTCATGGCTCAGGCCGATGTAGACGGAAGCTGGAGCACTTCCCCTTAATCCTGTGGCACTTTCCCATGAAGCTGCAGCCTCAGTTTTGCAATGGAATTATTATTTTTTTGTCCTGCTTCCTTCAATGCCTAATGCAAACAGCAATCCTCAGAAAAGCAACATTTATTAAATCAGGAGGATTACAATATCAATGGGAAGTTATCATGCAATAACCTTCTATTGATTTGTGTATTGCCAGTAATGAAATCAACTGGAATATTATTTATTAAACATATTGATTAGCAAAAAATAATTTGCAGGGCTGGAAGCCTGAGTCTGCAGGGGATCACACTGAGCTCTCTGTGTGTATGTACAAGTTTTCCCTTTTACTGAGGGAAGAGCCATAGTGAGTATCTCTCCTAACACAGAACTAACCCCAAGATGCAGAGTCTGCAGACTGTTCTCCCGGGCCTGGGCATTCAAGCAATCTGCCAGGGAAGGCCCAGAATAGGCTGCCGTTGCTTCTCCACTAAAGATTGCTGACTGGGTAGAGTGGTTTCTCACTCCTGCTTATCCCAGGGACAGAGGGTTGGAATGGTGAACTCAGGGGTGGCTGGGAGGTGGTAAAAAGCATAGAGAAGCAGTAACTTGGTTTAGGTTCTCCCAAAAGCAGACACTGAGACAAGGATTTGGGTGTGGATAGTTTGTTGGGAGGTGGTCTTGGGAAGCGCAGTGAATGAGAAGGGAACAGGGAAGGGGGAGAGTCATCAGTGTGTTATTGACTGGGTTTCACTCTGGGCAACGGGGGCTCAGTTCTGCTGGGGACCCTCTGAGAGTATGTCTGACACACGTCAGAAATGCCCAATGGGGCAAAGAAGCTGGGGCATGTGCCACTTGCTCCTGCCTCTCACTGGTTGAGGACTGCTCCTGTCTTAACTCTCTGGCATCGCTCTCCTAGACTGTCACACACGCCCACTGAGCGGGTCACTCAGGCACCGCGTAGCCTCAGGTGGAAAGATACAGGTGCTTGAAGTAGGAACCTTCTTGGTGGATGGAACTGCCCTGTGCAGCTGTAGGATCTCAGAGGGTCTCAAGGTGATGTGGGAGGTGCCTGGACAACATGGCCACAGACACCTCAAGCATCATCAGTCTCAGGGCAGGTCCTTTTGCAGCTGTCTATGACTTTAACTCCTGCCTCTCAGGTTGCCTGCGACCTGGAGTCCTCTCTCTCCCTTGGACAGAATCTGGAATTTTCACAGGTGAATCCAGGAACAAAAAAACCCAAAAACGCACTTCTGAGTGCTTGCTAGGTGCAGTTCATCTCATTCATCCTTTACAATAGCCCTGCAGGTGAAGGAACTATTATCCCTATTTTGTAGATGGGGAAACCAGAACACAAGCACATGCAGAGCAGGGAACGAGAGACCTGACTCCAAATTACACAATTTGGTTCTGAGCAGAATGGTCCTGAGCATGGGAGCTGGGGACAGATTGCCTGGTGTGGTATCTTGGCTTCCTTCCTGCTAGTTCTGTGACCTTGTGGAAAGAACTTAACCTCTCTGACCCTCAGTTTCCTCACCTGCTACCTGCTACAGGGATAATAGCTCCTGCCCCGTGGACAATTGCAAGGCTTAAATGACATGATGGAACTGGGTTAATTACACGGTGATTTTAGTTAAATTCAATACGCATATCATCGTCATTAGCTTTTCCTGGACTTTGTGGTCTTTGAACAATGGCTGCTGTGTTGGAACTGACCTGTTTGCTCTCTGATTCATTCCTTGTCCTTCCCCACTCTGTCCTGTGTTACGGAGGAGCTGACACCTGCAGGCTGCCTTTTCCAGACTTTCCCATCCACTTGCTTCCGGTTGGACTTAGCCAATAGGAGGCACTGGTGGGACATGGAGGGAGGGTAGAAGGGGGAGCCAGGGTACTTCTCCCCCTTTATGTCTTGGGTGGCAGCAGTTGTGCTTCCTTGGTGGCTCCTGTTTTTGTGGGGCTCTTTCTATCTGATGACTCCTGGGCTCCAGTAACTCCATCCCGTCATGGTGGTGGTGGCTTCCTGCTGTCGTCAATCTCTAGGTTGCCTCCCTGATTGGTTTCTCAGCCCTTTCATCAGAATATAGCTAATTTCCTGTAATAAAGTCTTCTGCCTTAGATACTGTTTAAACTCTGACTGATAGGAACATCTTCAGCATAATAGTATCATTTCTACCCCTGAAATAATCTTGCAGTTCTGCCACTGAGGCCCTTGTGTTAGACACAAACTTTGAACATGGCAGGGATGGGGAAAAATAGAATTGAGATGATTGAGGAAAAAATATCCCTAACACCTACTGAGCACGTCAACATGCTCTCTCTACTGTTAATAACTTATTTCAGGCTTGGCTTATTTCATCTTTACAATATAAAACCATAAAATTGGCATTACTCTTCCCATTTTACAGATGGAAAAATAAGATGCTCAAGAAAGGTTATTTTTGTTTTTACTGCCATTGTTGGATAGAACTTGAAGAGAGAAGCTGGGAGAGTTTGCCTGGATCATTTCAGGGCACTAGCCCCCTCTGTTACGCGACATTACACCATCGAAGAGGACTGCCCTTCGAGCTGTATTTCCATTCCCTGGTGCCAGATCACTACAGTATTTTAAACCCGGATTGGAAATATTAGCAATTGAAAATGTTGAATATAGACCTGTGAAACAGATGAACGAAAGAAGAACCAAGCTCTTTGTAAGAACAAGAGTCTTCGTCTGAAAACCTCTGAGTTAAAAGAGAGCTGTGTCTTCAGAATTAAAGCACAACTGGACCGTTGGTTGGTTCATCGTTTTCCCTCTGGGGGGTGCTGCATTTTAGTTGTGAACATGTGTAAAGCGTGTGCATGTGAGTGGGTAGGACTGGGGGGAAAGCATGGATGCTGAGTATGTCAGGCATGTTTATGTGTGACTTGTCTGTGTGCCCGTGTGTGTGCCTGCATGCCTCTGTGTGTGTCTGTATGTTTGCCTGTGTCCGTGTGTCTCTGTACATGGATCCATGTGTATGTGTGTGTGCCTGCGTGTGTACTTGTGTGTGTGTGTGAAGATAAACTCCAAGAAGGCAGAGGCCCTGTGCTTAGCATTGTCACTGGTATGGAGTGAGCACTCACTAATTATTTGTTAAGTGAATGAATGAATATGTATGAGTGTCTGTGTGGCTGTGCACGTCCATATGTGAGTGTTTGGGTTTCTGAGAGTGGGGTATAGATGCATGAGTGAGCATGGGGGCCTTCCATCTGATTACGCCTTAGGTTTCTGTTAAGTCTAGAGCTTGGCGGTGCAGAGACAGTGAGTTTTCTTGAATAACTCTGACCCTCAAGTTTGCTCCTAGCCCCCTGGCTTGGGGCTCCCGCTGCCTGCGGAGCTGCCCTTCCCGCCAGCCTGGAGCCAGCCCCTCTTTGGACCTTTGCTTCTGTGTCTTCCGGAGGACACAGATGGCAGGAGCAGAGAATCGGAAGCACTTGGCAATGAAGCAGCCAATTCACTCCGCAATCCCTTCGTATTCATCGCAACAATGCCCGCTCTGATGGGCTCCGCGCGCTGAATGCGGCTGTCAGCGTGCAATCGGGCAGGCATTACGGCGCTGTGCGGTCCTCATCACGTCCACTTATTGTCAAGAGCTGCTGAGAATCCTCCCGCTCGGGGCGAGGGAACCACTTGTTTTAGCAACTGATTTCCGAAACCTCCCCTGGGTTGGGGCTTCTGTGAAGCTCCCGGTGATGTGTTATTGTTCCTGGTTTGTGTTTGGGACACGCGTGTGCTCTGCTGAAGTATGTAAATTGCTATAATGCAAGGAAATGAGACATAAAAATAACTCTGGGGCGGCGAACACCGGAGGAGCTCCAAGTCGGCACAGCCTTTCCCAGTCCTGCCTTTGGGCTGAGGAGCTTCTCTTGCCGGCAGCGCTGGGAAAGGAGGCCTGAGCTGCCCCGGAGGAGGGTCTCTCCGGAACGTGCTGACAGCTGCCCACCCTCCTGCAGCTGCTCCACTGGACAGGGCGGGTGAGGCCCCTCCTCGGGAAGGCAGGGAGGCGGAGTGTGGATGAACTGGCTCTTTCTTTCACAGCTGTCCTGTATCAGCTGGTCAACAGAATTACAGGCTTTACTCTGCCTGGGGGGAGTCTGCTGCCCCTGATTATTCAGGTGTCCATACACTCTCAGAGGCAAATTCACATTTGTTGCTGGCCCGTGGCCTGCTCATCCTGGTGGCTTTGCTCACCATTCAGAGTGCCCACCTTCTTGGAGGCTGGTGCCCAGAGCTGAGCCCATAGACGTGGGTTGTGCCAGCCAGATGCAGAGGTGAGAACAGAACTCCTGCCTTCTGAACTTTATGTTTCTACTACTAATATTAAGAACATTCATATTGGGAATGCTGTCTTCTGGACACCAGATCGCAGTATTCAATGAGGTTGGATCTATGTTCAGCCCAAGTTTCAACGTGCCCTATATGTTTATTTTAAGTTCACAGGGGCTGTTACCAAACAGCGTCTCCCCCATCCTGTGCTTCTGCACACGATTTGCGGGTCCTAGGGCAGGACCTGGCAAATGTCCTATCAAATGTTACTTCGTTAGTCTGACCCTTCATCCCTAAGTGGTACTGTATCTCTTGCATCCTCGTTCACTCATTTCCTCTTGGCTTCACATCTGTAATCTATATTTTCGTCCAAATCATTGTTATAAAATGCGGGATAGGATAACGTCAACCATAGTGACTGGAGACTGACCGACGGACTTTGACACTTGTCTACTAGACAATGAGCTGCTTGTTAAGGCCTGTCATGGGCACTCTCAACATCTCTACTTTTCTTATGATCAACTGATATTCATACATGTGGCGCAAATTGCCCAAAGACGTACAAAGAGAATGTACTAGTTGCGGAACTGATACCCAATGCACATGCTTAGTCCAAGAAAATTTGTCACTCCTCAATAGGAGCATGCCCTGTCTTCCAACCATGGCTATTGGGAAACATGTTCTGAAAATGTTTCTCAGGGTGTGGCAGAATCACCCCTTGGTGGCACGATAGTGTCCAGAGTTTCTTAAGTCATGCTGGGCTGTATGATGGGATGATCGTGCTCCCATGATCCTCACATCCCCATTTTTGCAGACAATGATGGTGTGGTCCCCCTGTATCTGTGGCCCCTCCACTGAAGCATTTCTTCACAGATCCACCTGCTTCAGTGTCCTGCCTGGCCTGTTCTATCCTGAGCAGGACAGAAGAGCAGAGGGTCACGGGTCACACCAGTGCCAGGAGGTTCCCATGAACGCCTCCTGGGCTGCTCATATTAATGCACAGCTTCTCTACTGAGAAGCGAACAAAGTTAGGGCTCATTTAATTGGAAATCTAAAGGACAGCACCTGCCGCAGCCTACCCAGAATTTATGCACATCCGTCTTGATGAGCTTGGAGGGAATGGATGATTCATGATGGAACCGCCTGCCTTCTAATTTATTACCCATCATTTACATGTCGCTAAAGTCAATTGGCACATGCGGAAGGTCATACTCAACTAGAATCATGCTCACTAAATCTCTGGGGGCCTGGTCTTCTAGTCAGCTTGTGCTCAGATCACAGGCCCCCGGCTTCTATGACCAGAGGAAATGACAAAGACCTGGGCCAAAGAGTCTCAGCAAGGACAGTGAGCAACCCCAGGAGCTGTGGCCTCCTGGTTGACCGTGCAGACTTTAGACTCTGGGGCATTGGTGAGGAGTGTGAGGTCTGGAGTGGATAGTTTACTTCCTAGCCCCAAAACTTCAGGGAAGCCACCTAACCTTTCCTAG
Organism: Lepilemur ruficaudatus; assembly: GCA_963574885.1. Classification (NCBI taxonomy): domain Eukaryota; kingdom Metazoa; phylum Chordata; class Mammalia; order Primates; family Lepilemuridae; genus Lepilemur; species Lepilemur ruficaudatus. The sequence goes on along the minus strand of CAUYRT010086161.1, from coordinate 14,388 downwards.
CTTTGGTTTTTCTCATCTACAAAATGACAATAATAATAGTACCAACCTCATAGGGTTGTGAAAATTAAAATGAGATACATTATTTAGGACGGGGCCCAGTATATGGTATGCTTGGTCACTGCTGGTTATGAGACTTTAGAGCATAGTCGTTAAGTGGTGCATTTATGGAATCAAGGTTTTTTGTGTTCAAATCCTGGTTCTGCCATTCAATAGCTGTATAACCCATGGCAGTGCACTTACAATCTCTGAGTCTCACTGTTTTCAAAAGTAATCTAGAAGTGACAATAGATAATAATGCCCCTGATGCTCAAGCTTATGGTAAGCTTGAGTGAAAGGGGGTGATGTAGGTAGAACACTTGGTGTGTAGCCCTGCTGTGCTTTAAAGGTTAGCCATGTGGACGAAGGTTGTGGCAAATCTCGATATGGACTTAGCCCCAGCCTGAGCAGATCTTATTTTGCAGCTTGTCATGCATGAATAGCAAGCTGGCCTGTTGGCTCACTCCTTGGGCATCTAAAAATTTTACATTTTTTATATTTTATTTTTAATTGACAAATAATCATTGTATATTTTTATGGGGTACAATGTGATATTTTGATACATGTATACGCTGTGGAATGAATGACAACAGCCACATTTCTCGTCGACAGGATCAAAGATCCCTTGTTCTTCCTTGACATGCTTTCAGCAACATCTATAGTCCTCATTGTTCACTTCTTTGGGTTTTCTCCGTTTTTCCTCTTCCAAGTTCCCTTCTCAGGACCTACCTTTAGCCCACAAACATATCAACTCTCCTTTGACTAAGGAATTGGAATTTTCTTCCCTCCATGACTTTGAACTTGTACTATCAAAGTGCTGACAAATGGACTCTTTCCATGGTGGAGGCTGCACTGACATCCACGGTCAGGCTTCACCCCACCTGTGTCCAGGACGTGGGGCCTGTGGGTTTGAGTAGCAGCCGGTGGCTTCTGCTCATAGCATGGAGCTCTCTGGTAACCCTGGGTGAATCCTTAGTGACCACCCACCCTGAGCACTGGGCGACAGGCCCGCAGCTGAGTTAGCAGCCAGCACAAGGCACACACAGAACGGACCTGCCCAGGAAACATCGTGAGCATAATGAAGATGATGAAGAGGGATGCAAAAATTAGAGGGTATTTTTCCCCTTTCCTTCCTTCTCTTAAACAGAGTTAATAAGTGCTGCCTTTTTTTGAGGTAAAACATGTAGAATCAGCATTTTCCTTATCAAAATGTTATTTGCAACATTTGAAAAAAATCTCAGTGTGTTGATATCTTTTGGAGAAGTTGGTTGACTTATTTCCAGTGAAGTTTCCAGAATCTTCTTTAAAAAAAAACCCCACAAATTACTCATCATGCATCTTATCATCAATGATAAGAGCTAATATGTGTTGAGTGGCCTCTCTGTGTCAAGTCCTGAGCTCAGTGCTTGACATACCCATCCCCTTCCATCTTCGCGAAGGCCCACGACATAGGTATTTAAACTGTGGTAATTGCTCCAGCTGTCCCAACACACAATCTGTGAAATCTCAGTGGCTTACCACAGTAAAATTTTATTTCTCACTCCTGCTCAGTTTGATGGGGCTGGGTGGCCCTCATCTGTGTGGTAGTAACACCATCTGGTCACTATGACAGAGGAAGGGAGGACATGAGACTTTCACTCGGTGTGTTTAAGAGTCAGGCCTGGGAGTTGCTGACATCACTTCCACCCACATCCCATTGACAAGAGCTCAGTCCATGGCCCAACTCAACTGCAAAGGGGGTGGGGTAAGGTAGAAGACCATGTGAACATTTGGTGGTCACTAGCGCTATCTGCTACATGCTGTTTTTACTTAATAAGCAAAAAACAAGAGGTTCATAAAGTTAAGTAGGTTGCTGTGAGTCACACAGAGGGTAAGAGGAAGAGCTAGCGATTGGAGATGGGTCTCCTGACCTCAAAGTGTGTACTCTATAGCAGGGGTCAGCAGACTAGAGCTTATGGACCAAATATGGCCCAAAAACTTTTTATAAAGTTTTATTGGAACACAGCCATGCACACTCATTGTGTATTCATGGCTGCTTTTCTGTTACAACAGTAATGTGGAGAAATTGTGACAGAGACTGTGTGGACCACAAGGTCTGAGATATTTACCATCTGGCCCTTTGCAGAAAAAAGTTTACTAACCCCTGCTTTCTTCATATCACATATATGTGTAAAAATTCACATTTATATAAAAATATAATATACATGTAATTCATTTTGCAGCTCTCTGATCCTCTTGGCAGGAAACTGAGAAATTGGATATTCTGACTTCAGGCTTCATCTGGGGTTGCTCCCAAGTGGACTAGACTCCTGTCTCTGCCTATTCTCTGCCTTGAGGTCCTTTCAGTCAGTTATTATGGGGAAAAATAGTCTAGACCTGGGTTTGCAAATTGTTGGCTAGAGGGGCTGTTATAGCTGGCATATTTGCTTTGTTTGAAGAGCAGAGTATACATGCGTATACGTGCGTCTGTGTGCATTTTAGCTGGATTGAAGTGCCTTTGGGCTGGGCATGCCACAGTAACCACCATTCCCTATTGCCTCACACTTCAGTGCTTCATTCATTTATATTTCTTGACTCACCCCTAAAGGCTGGACTCTGCAGGGCAGTTCTTGATGATGGTCACTCATGTGGCTACACTTGGCGGGTGGGACGGTTGGGGCTGGCTCAGCGGGGACAGCTGGGCCTGGCTTTCTCTCCAGGGAGTCCCAGAGCTCTGAGCACAAAAGCAGAAGCTGCTCGGTGTCATGAAGGCCTGCAATTGTCATAGTGTCATTTCCACTGTGAGGTGTGGCTCGCTGGGGGCCCCCAAGGTAACAGCTGCCACAAGAACCAGTGCTCCTCAAACTTCCATTTGCAACACATCTCCTGGGGATTGTGTTAAACAGAAGGTTCTGATTAAGTAGGTCTGGGCTGGGGCCAGAGAACCTGCAATTCCAACAAATGCCTGTGTGTGATGTTGCAGCTGGTTTGTGGACCACACTGAGAATCAAGAGGCTAGAGGATTTTACTATTTGTGATCCACAGAATACACCTTGAGAAACAATGCCATGTTGTAACTACCGGTTTATATGTTTATTTCTTCATCCAGAGATTCTTAAACCTCTTTAAATTATAGACCCCATAACACAGAGAGTTTTGCAGTAATTTTAGAGAGTTTACAGACTTCCCACTGCCTGCCAGGAAGCTTTCTATGGGCCCCTGAAGGTAAAAAATCCCTACCCTTGACCAGGGACCCCTCAGTCTGTGTTATTATTTGGCCATGACAAATAGTAGGAACTTAATATACGTTTGCTAAAAATAAATGGATAGACGAATGATTGGCTACACAGCTGATATACATGGTTATATTATATGTATAATTTCTCTCGATTTGACTTTGAGAAAAGGGCCTTATTTCTAATTGCCCACTGGAGATGATTTGACCTTAACACCTCTCGTGTCCCTGGCAAACTGGGAGCGAAGGTTAGGTGATCAGCTGTCCAGTTTGCCTGGGACTAAGGGTTTTTCTGGACACAGGGCACTCGGTGCTAAATCTGGGACAGTCCCAGGTAAACTGGGATGAAGGTGAAGATAAATGTACCCCCAGCTCCCCTAAGATCCAGGCACCAGGGACACTGACTCTTGCCCTTGTGGCCACGTTTTCTGCCACATCAGCACTGTTCCTACATTTCAAAAGCCCATCTGTGCCTGCAAAGGAGTGACTTCCTGTGTGCATGGGCGGCCCTGGGAGGCTGGGTCTCTGAGAGAGCCCGTTTTGGATTATAAGCCTTTGAAGACATCTGCACGGAGGGGATAATTCATTCCAGAAAAACGGCTCTCTTTGCCATGCAAACCAGAGACCAGGAATGGAAATGAGATTTCTAATTACATGGGGCATTTTCAGAGCCACCTGCTGGCTCTGGCATCTCGCTGAGTTGCTTCAATGTAGAGGTGCTGGGAGCGGGCCTGGCCTCTGAGGTCGGGCTGCTGGGGGGCCTCCTGGGTCAGGGCATGAGCTGCTGTCTTCAAAGTCCTCTTGTGGCTGCATCCAGCCGGGCCTGCAGGGAACTGATGCCAGGAAAGGGCTGCTCTGAGCTTAGCAGTGACGCCCTCCCGCTGCTCAGAAAGTCCTGGACTCAGAATCTGTCTTACATTTTGTCTCTCGATGTTCACAAGCTCTTGATCTGTGTGGGTCTCCTTAGCACTGGGCCAGGGCATGGGTGGGGTGACTGTGCTGACAATTGAGGGACACCTGCTCCCACCCCCTTCCTGACAGACTCACTGATGCTGTACATTCAGACAGACCCAGCTTCAAATTTCTGCTCCCCTGGTTAGGGTTAGGGTTAGGGTAGGGTTAGGCTTAGGGTTAGGGTTAGGGTCTTGGGTTGGGTTCCCCAGAAGGAGATGCTTGTTTCGGACCAACACTTGTGAAAGGTGGAAGGGACAGCAGGATGGGGAAGAAGGGAAAGTCAAATTGTGGTGCACATTCAACAGAGGCTGGGACACCCCCGAAGAGAGCTCTAGAATAAATACTGGTCATCAGAGTTGTCCTGGGGTAAGCTCCAACAGACTTTCATAATCTTGCCTTGCTCAGTCACTGGCTTTGCTAAAAAAGTACATGACTTCAGGGGAGGTGGCCCTGTGCACCTGAGACAAACACTAAAGGAGCTGATTGCTGGAGTCTGTCTCTTGGCCGAACCCCCTACAGGTGGACAGTGAGCAATAACTGGAAGCGGTTCTGGGCAGCACACCTTGGTGGCCACCATACTGTTTTTCAAAGATGTTTGACCTTGGGAATGTAATTTACTTTTTTGAGCCTCAGTTTTCAAGTACATAAAAAGGGGTGATAGTCACAAATATCCAACAGTGTTTTTTTAAAAAAACTTTTTTCTAATAAAAAATGTCAAACACATATAAAACTATACAAAAGAAACAAGCTTAGCATCATCAACTTCCACATACCAAAGACCCAGCTTCAACAATTACCAGCTCAGGGTCACTCTTGTTCCAACTCTACCCCACCACAACTACTGGATTGTTAGGAATTGTCTGAACCTCAGATTCAGAAATGCTGTGTTTCATCCATTAGCATTTTAGATGAATCTCTAGAACATAAGGGCTTAAAAAACCCAAACATAACCACAATATGCTTAAATGTTTGGGGCAGATTAAATGATCTAGTTCAAATGGAACATTTACTGTAGCATTTGGTACACGATAGGGACTTAGAGATGTTAGCTGTGTCAGAACACATCTTCTTTGGAAAGGACACGTGGGATAAGAGAAAAGGAGGCTTAATTTTATTTAGACTAAGGTGGCCAATAGGTGGTGTGGACACTGCCTTCTTACATCCTCTGCACATAGCAGACATCGCTATTCAATCACAGAGCTAGTCTGCAGCCCAGTGTTCCAGGCAGTTGCCGCCAATCAGTTGCGTTTGCCTGTGAGGTTAAACCAATTTGTCCACATTGTCCCTGTGGTCTGATGTGCCATTTTCATCTGGACTGGTGGCTAAACACAGAACCAGCCTTGCTGCCTCCAGAACATCTGACAATGCCCACCCATGTGCACCCTTCATGGTCTGGGCTGGGTCACAGTGATTCTGTCCAGCAGCTGCTTAAAAACTCCTTTCTGCCACGTCCAAGGTGGGTAGGGGGAATGCGTAGCCTTTACTCAGGGAACATTGGTGAGAAGAAACAGAGCCCAGAGCCTGTGTAAGCCTGGCCTTTCAACATTTGCCTCTGTGGCATTGTCCTCTCTCCTTCTTTGCTTTCTTCTACTTCTTCCGTGTCTTTTCTGACTTTTCCTTGGGCTTCCTTCTCAGACAGTTGCAGACTTGTTCTCTTCCTCCTCCAGCCTTGCCCACTGTGCTGCACTCTCTCGAGACAGCACAGGTATGTCTCCAGTAGAGGAAAGTGTTGGGCTAAAAGGAGCCAAAGGTGTTGGTGTGTATGTGTGTGTACATGACTGCACAGTTTATATGGTGCTGTTAGTTGTCATCATGGGTATTTTTACACTGAGACCCAAGGAGCTCCTGATATTTTCCTCACTGTTAAACCCTGTAGATGAGCAGGTCAAAGGTGCAGACTGGGAGTCCTGACTCTGGGTGGCATCGATGCTTCACAGCCTGGGGTGTACTTTAAGCTGAGGAACCCTTTCTTTAAATGAAACTTTATATTAAGGCCCATTGTCCAAAATTTTGGTTGAATTGAGGTGGAGGAGCATGATGTTCTATTTACCATTAGTGTGTAGTGGGGGAAAAGAGAAGGTTGGTTTGTGGACTTTGGGAACCCCAATTTAAACACTGATGTTATACATGAGACACAGGGTACAATTTTACTAACCCTGAGCATAATTCTATTCCTGAGAGTTTTGATGAATGTCTGGGAATTGCTGCTTAGGAGATACTATAATTTTAAACCTACATTTTCTACCCTATAAAAATGTGGGGCTTACTACTTGCTGGGAGCAGCTGTTGGGGTGAATAGTGCTTGTGCCTGGGATCAGGCCTGAGGCAATTCGATACCTGCCAGGACTGCCCCTCTGCCCTGCCCTCATCACGCCTGGCTTCAGTCAAGAGCAGGATGGAGGCAAGGGGAATCCAGGCCCTGGTTGGCCCTGAGCCGAGGCCTTCACCCAAACGAGGCTGATAATGATTGCGGTGACAACAGCAACAGTAAACCTTGAATATTTGCTCTCTCTGTGTTAAGGACTATGCTGGAAGCACTAACCATTTGATCCCCACAGCAACTCTAGGTAAGTATTTTTATCTCACTTTTATAAACTCAGAGATGCTCAAGGCTGACAGCTGACAAGTGATTAAACAGGGATTCAGCTCGCGGCCTCTCTAACTCTAGCTCTCACATTCTCACTCACTTGTCTACCCTGATTCTTTAGCCACACGCTTCCATGTAGTCCTAAGACAGCCTTTGGGATGGAGATCTTTCCTTCCATGTGCTCAAAGTCCTGCCCACCCAGGAGGGGGGTGCTCCTGAACACAGGAACATCTAATTCCAAACCATGAGCTTTGCTGAGTCTTGAGGGGGGAGACAGTGCAATGAGCAGGATATGCTGCTTCTGAGAAAATCACCTTCATATGAAGGCTCTGGTTCACTCACCAAAGGCGAGTGAGAACAGCCTCTTTCTAGAAGCAGAAGTAATCTCTGTTATGCCATTTTTATTTATGTGAAAACAGTTTTATTTATTTACTGTGGTCAAAACATGTGGGATCGACAGAAAGTTTTGTTTGTTTCTCTGTTTTTATAGACTAATGATATGGCCAGTCCTCTGGCAAGATTGGGCAAGGGAAAAAGAGAAAGAAGATAGAAATGAAAGTATTGAACGTGAAAGAGGTATAGAGCTCCAGCTATTAAATAAAAAGGATCGTAAATAAGAAAATAGTAAGAGCAATATTATGGCAATAAATTTGAAAACAGATAAAATGCACAAGTTTGTCAGAAATTTTAAATGACTAAAATTATCTCCTGAAGAAATAGAAAGTATGAATAAACTCATATTCATTAAATAAATTATATCAGTAATAAAAAAATATGTTTCCCCAAAAGCATTATGCACTGATGGTTTTATGGGCATCTTTTACCAAACCTCCAATAAACAGATATTTCAGAGAATACAGACAGGTGGCCAGTTCTCCAACTTATTCAAGGACATTAATTAACCTCAGTAACAACATGAGAAAGGACAGTAAAGTAGAAGAATCAGAGGTCAATGTCAGTTTTGAATATAGATGAGAAAAACTTAGATAAAATATTAACAAAACAGTGCAGCAAAATGAAAGCAACAGCAATAACCAGAACAATAAAACCACTCCACTATGAAGTACAGTTGATCCTAGGAATTCAAGGATGGTTTGACACTGGAAAAAATCTATTAATGTAATTCATACTACTTTCAGACTAAAGAATAAAAACCATATGCTCATTAAAATAGATGCAGAAAAAGCAGCAGAGGTATCCGGTTTCTAGATGGTGCAATGAAGATACTCACATACTCTTTTGTCCTTTTAGAAGTAGCCCAAAACAACACATAGAACAATAAGCAGAAATACAAACTCTATCTTTAGTGAAACTAGGAGACATCTTTAATCTTGAACCATACACGGTTGACAAAATGTATACTGAGACACACTAGTGAGTAACTTTGCAAAGTGGAGAAGGGCCACCTGGGTGCCTGAGGAAGGAAGATACATCTGAAAAACCAGCAGGATTACTATACGTATTTATAAAAACATACATACAAGTACGTTTTTTTTTCCTAATGAAAATACATGCATATATAGTAGAGGCATAAAAACATGGATGAGAAAGTAACACTCCAACCTCAGGATACTGGTAACTTTGGAGGCATAAAAAGAGGAAAGAGATATGGTAGTGGAATGGGGAGTTTCTAATTTTTATTCTATCTGGAATATTTTATTTATTTTTCTTCCCAAGCTTTATTGAAGTGTGATTGCCAGATAAAAATATATATATTTTATACAACATGATGTTTTGATATATGTATACATTGTAAAGTGATTATTATACTTAAGCTAATTAACATATCTATCATCTCTCATACTTAGCTTTTTCAGATTATGATTAGCTTTTTTTTGTAGGGAGAACATTGAAGATCTTTTCTCTTTGCAAATTTCAAGTATACAATGCAGTATGATTAACCATTACACCATGCTGTACATTCAGTCTCTAGAACTTATCCATCTTATAACTGAAATTTTGTACCCTTTGACCAAGATCTCATTTCCCACCTCCCCAGCCCCTGGTAACCATTCTTCTACTCTCTGTTTCTATGAGGTCAACTTTTGAAGATTCCACATATAAGTGAGAGCATGCAGTATTTGTCTTTCTGTGTCTGGCTTACTTCACTTAGCATAATGTTCTTCAAGTTCATCCATGTGATCCAGCAATCCCATTTCCAGGTGTAAATGCAAAGGAAATAAGATCACTACCTCAAAGAGATAGCTGCCCTCCAGTGTTCATTGCAGCATTATTCACAGTAGCCAAGATATGGAAACCACCCTAAGTATCCATTGATGGATAAACAATTTTTGAAGCCAATAAGACAAAACAGTATTTGTTAAATCTGGGTGTGGATATATAGTTTTGTTATATTATTCCTTACACTTATATAAATACTTGAAACATTTTATAATTAAAAAGCCAAATAAATTAACTTTAAAATAACACATGTCCACAGTAGAAATTCAACAATATGGAAAATACAAAGTTGAAAATAAAAATTTCCTGAATTTCTACTGCCCATAGATAACCCATATAGCCATATACCTTATGTATGCAATTTAACAAATATACTGTATTTTGTGACATGCACAACTCGATAGAAAGTTAGAATATAGTAATAATTACATACAACTTAGTGGTTAAGGGTTTAAGTTCTGGAATCAAACGGCCTAGGTTCAAAATCTATTTCCATTACTTACTAGATTTGATTCCTCTTTGGTCTTCAGTATTTCCATCTATTATTAAAACAGTGGTAACAATAGTATTTATTACTATTAATATATAAATTCTGTAAAATACATAGCATGTCTAACACCTACTAAGAAAGCAATATATGATAGTTAATCATTATTATTTCCATGCTGACTCATGCCACCTTAGGTACAAGGCATAGTGCAGGTATTTGGGAAAAAAGTGGAGCTTTTACTAGCATCTGAGCAGGAGAGTGTCACAGGTCAGATTAAAAGGGTTCTCAGTACAGAGAAGTCACAGTCCTGGTTGGACTTGAGCCCTATATTCATTCCCCAAATGTTAGTATTTTTCATGTTTGCGTTATCATCTTTCTCTCTTTATACATTTCTACTATGTTTTTAAATCATTTTTCTGAGTAATATGTGGACATGTTGTCACTTGGCCCTAAACATATTAGGGTGCATTTTCTACAAACAAGGACATTCTTTTACATAACGACAGAAACATTGTCAAATCTGCAAATCAGGTAGCACTAATTATGATTAAATAATCTCCCTGTTTTATTCAAATGTACTCGATTGTCACTTTAAGTTCCTTTCTAGCAAAAGAAAAATGGTTTCTGATCTCGGATCCAAAGAAGGATAACTTGTTGCATTTTGTTGTTATGTTCTGTGCTCTCCTTTAATCAGGAATAGTACCTCAGTCTTCTTTTGTCTTTAACTGACATTGACATTTATGAAGAGGCCATTTATTTTGTAGACTGTCCTCAATGTTTATTTGATGGTTCCTCGTGATCCTTATTTGTGTCTTTAATTTTTGTGTCTCTTTAATTTTTAAATGAGTTAATATTTGTAAATTGCTGACAGCAGTGCCTGGCACATGGAGCTGTATAAATATTTGTTGAATACATTTTGAGCCTTCCCTTCACAGTTGATATGCAGTTGACCAACTTAAGGCCAATGAGTGCCTGAAATGGAAGATTTGCCATTTTGGGAATGCCTAAATACTTCCATCTTGTTTCAATTGCTTTACTTTTCTGAAACCTGTGTTTCTTATATTTAATATCGGCATTTACTCTGTCCCTTTTTCAGCACACAATAGTTTAGCATAATAAAAGCCATCGCACAGATCCTGGCACGCGGATGAAGAGGCCATCGCTGCTCGAGTGGAGTTGTTGGCTGCCAGGCAGGGCCACGTGGTCCATGGGTGCCCAGAAACCACACCTGATCTGTATGCACTGAAACGTGAACCTCCAAATGTCTTAGGAATAAAAGTTGAAGGCTTTCTGCAAATGGCAGCAGGGTTGGGATAGGATTCAATGAGATATTTAATTTAATGCTCATCACAGAATAGCCTTTCACATGATAGTTTTTGTTTGTTGAATTGCTTATTTACTTCTTCCTAGCAAAAACCCTGTGGGTCAGCATGCTGGACTCCTTGTGTCCTCCTGGGAATGTGATGCATCATGTCTCTGCTTCTGGGCTTTGGCTCTTGTGGCTCCATCTGTATGGCCCGTCCCCCAACTCACTGTCACCTGCCTTCCTGCCAGCGGTTCTCATAGCCCGGCACAGCCCACTGCTCCTGGGTCCTCCTTTCACCACATCTGTCTCTTCCTTCTCAGTCCCTTGCAATGTTTTCACTCTATATGACTCAATCAGGAACTAAACAAGAGAGATGGATTTGATTCTGAATTAGCTGTTTCCTATGTCAAGCACCATGCCCCAAATGTGCTGGAAACTCTTGGAAGTAGGTATAATTGGAGATAGATTTAATTTTTTTTAAAACATTGAATTTCCTTGGCAATCTTAATTTAACAATATTATATTTAAAGATGGAACATGCATAAGGCTGGCCTTTTCTCATCACCTTAAACATGAACCCCATAAGAGCTAGTATTTACCTAAAGATTACTTCCAATTATTTGTCAATCACTGTGCTATTCATGTATTATTTCATTTAATCCTTACAGGAACTCTATGAAGTGGCTATCAGCAGCTGTTAATATTCCCATTTTATTGAGTAGGAAGCTGAGGCTCAGAGAGGTTAAGTAACTTGCCTAGGGCCACTCAGGGGTCCAATGGTAGAGTCGGAATTTGATTCCAATTCACGTAGCTTCAGAGACTTCAGAAATACTCATATTTCTCCCTTGGGGACGATGGAGGCAGAATAACATAGCAGAGGAAAATGGCAGGTTTATTTATTATAGAATGAACTGACATTTGTTGACTACCTTCTTTCCTTGGGAGGCAGGCAAATACCATCATCTCCTTTTCCTGAATGAGGAAAGTGAGAAACAGAGAGGTTAAATGACTTACTCAAGGGTGCACAGCTCAGAGGTGATGCACATTTCTGGTGCATCAGACTGCATCCAGCATCAGAAAGCTCCGACCGTTTTTACTTACCTCACAGCAGACCGGTGTCTCTGCTCTCACATGGACTCTAACCCCACAGTGCAGTTGTTCCCCCTGAATCCCCACTGCCTCGTGGTGTTTTCTAGCTCCAGTGTTTCCTGGAAGATCCTCCTGGGAGAGTCCGCCGGGCAAGGAAGGGAGTGAAGCAAGGGTGATGCGAGTTCCAGCTCTGCCCTCTCCTCTGTCTGGCCTCGCCTGATGGAAGTCCACGGTTAAGGTGGCCCACCGGGACCTGCTCTGGTCTTTCCAGAGAGTAATGTTCTGCTCAGGGGTGATAGAAAGCTCTGTGGCTGGCCCAGCTGAGGTATCGGAGAAAGATCCATCACCCCTGAGTGATCGGTGACCCACAGGTACCGCGTGTGGAACCTAATGACCAGTCACTCAATTACCAGCTCTGTGACATGTTTATAAGGGTGAACTTTAGAGTGCTATTAGGGAGCGGACGGATGAACTATAGCTGTGCCTGCAGGGCAGAGCTCACCCAGCCCAACTGCCTCTGCGGACCCATTACCCAGTAATTAGGGGGATTTTTAAGTAGGAAGCAAGGAGTTAAATTATTGCTTAGATTATTGCTTCACTTGTCACAGTGGAAAGTGCTGCTTTGGGGAAAGAAGGAAGGATGGGGAAATGGAAGCCAGGAAGAGAGGGTCATGGGAGAGAGGGAGCGAGAGAAATGGAAGAAGCATGACAGAGAAGGCTCTGGGAAATCGAGGTTTGAGATGAGAGCTCCATTCATTTTCTCCACCGGCAACTGTAACAGGAAGGTGCCAAGGATGACCAATGAGAGATGCAGACAGGCCCAGAGTCTGAGCCACCTGTTGTGGTTTGTCAAAGTCACTGTGCCCACAGCATCTGCTTGGGCTATGGCAGCTCATTGGGAAGATGAAGGTGATAATACAATAATTGTTACCAACGATCAATTGTGTACTAAGAGCCAGGAACTTTGCTAAGCATAGTGGGTGCATCAGCTCATCTGGTCCTCTCCCCCATGAATGAGGTGGCTGCCACTATGATCCCCACTCCCCGAATGAGAACACAGGAGCACCTCTATGTAACTTAGTGACCGAGCTGCGGTGACCGGCCCAATGCGAAGGCCTGGCCTTTTTAGCCCCTCACCGTGCAGCTCCATGAGGTCTTCACAGTCCTGTCTCTCCATCAAACTTCTCTTCTCTGTGCTGTGGATTTATTCTCAGCTTGCCCCAGACTTCCCTCCGGAAGCTGAGATCAGTTCTCCTCTTACTTGCTCTCTGGAGCAGAATTGACAACTGTTATTAATTTTCACTGTGTATGTGTTTGACTTTATTTTTTTTAATGAAAAAATATTAAACAGAGATCAGGTAGATAGGATCGCATAAAAGACCTTTATGCACCCATTCCCTGGCTTAAAAAGTTATTAACTACAGACCAATCTTTTTTTTTATATCCCCCACTCTCTTCCTTCTCATCTCCTGTGTTATTTATTTATTTTCTATTTATTCTTTAAATTTCAAAATATTAAGGGGGTACAAATGTTTTAGTCTACTTGGATTGCTTTTGTAATGCATGAGTCCTGGTTATAGGTGTGCCCATCATCCAAATAGTGTTCATTGTACCCATAGGTAGCTTTTGGCCCCTCCTGTTGCCCCCCTCCCCCCTGGTTCATTTCCACTGAGTTTTACTTCCCTCTGTGCACATATGTGCTCATTGGTTAGTTCCAATTTAATAGTGAACACATGTGGTGTTTGTTTTTCCATTCTTGAGCTACTCTACTTAAGAGAATAGTCTACAGTTCCATCCAGATTGTTGCAAAAGGTATTAATTCATCTTGTTTAATGGATGAGTAGCACTCCATGTTATACATGTATCACATTTTATTAATCTACTCATGAACTTATGGGCACTTGGGTTGATTCCACATCTTGGCATTTGTGAATTGTGCTGCAATAAACATTTGAGTGCTGGTGTCTTTTTGATTGAAAGCCTTTTTTTCCTTTGGGTAGATACCCAATGGTGGAATTGCTGGATTGAATTGTAGGTTTACTTTTAGTTCTTTGAGGAATCAGCAAACTGTTTTCCATAGGGGTTGTACTAATTTGCAGTCCCAACAGCAGTGTATAAGCATTCCTTTCTCTCTGCATACATGCCAGCATATATTATTTTTGGACTTTTTAATAAAAGCCATACTAACTCGGGTAAGGTGATATCTCATTGTGGTTTTAATTTGCATTTCCCTGATGATTGGTAATGTTGAGCATTTTTGCATATGTTTATTGGCCATTTGTCTTTCTTCTTTTGAGAAGCTTCTGTTCATCTCTCTTGCTCACTTTTTTTTTTAATAATTAAATGTATATTTTTCAAGCACATTTACAATTGTGGTACAGAGGAGGATTTTTTTTTTTTTAATTGGGGGAAAACTACAAAACATTTACAGTACAATGTTTACAGTCACAATTTGTAGTGAGCTGATTTCCCAAAATATATTACCACTCAAGTTGACTTATCTTGTTACATTCAAAAATCTACTCTGTCAA
>CAUYRT010086160.1:0-12206 GCA_963574885.1 Lepilemur ruficaudatus | reverse complement strand
AGGTCAGGAGTTCGAAACCAGCCTGAGCAAGAGTGAGACCCCATCTCTACTTAAAATAGAAAGAAATTAATTGGCCAACTAAAAATATATACAAAAAATTAGCCGGGCATGGTGGCGCATGCCTGTAATCCCAGCTACTCGGGAGCCTGAGGCAGAAGGATCGCTTGAGCCCAGGAGTTTGAGGTTGCTGTGAGCTAGGCTGATGCCATGGCACTCACTCTAGCCCGGGCAACAGAGTGAGACTCTGTCTCAAAAAAAAAAAAAAAAAAAAAGTGGGCAAAAGACATGAGCAGAAGCTTTTCAATAGAAGGCAGACAAACGGCTAATAAACTTATGAAAAAGTACTCAACATCACCAATCATCAAGGAAATGCAAATTAAAACTACAATGAGATAACCTTACTCTAGTTAGAATGGCTGTTATTAAAAACTCCAAAAACAATAGATGCTGGCGTGGATGCAGAGAGAAAGGAACACTTATACACTGTTGGTGGGAATGCAAAGTAGTACAGCCTCTACAGAAACAGTATGGAGATTCCTCAAAGAACTAAAAGTAGACCTACCATTCAATCCAGCAATGCCACTACTGGGTATTTACCTAAAGGAAAAGAAGTCATTTTATCAAAAAGATGCCTACACTCAAATGTTTATTGTAGCACAATTCACAATTGCAAAGATGTGGAATCAATCCAAGTGCCTGTCAATTCATGAGTGGATTCACAAAACGTGGTGTATGTATGCCATGCAATACTATTCAGCCATGAAGAAGGACAAATTAAGGCCTTTTGCAACAATTTGTATGCATCTGGAGACTATTATCCTAAGTGAAGTATCTAAAGAATAAGAAAACAAACACTACATGTACTTGCTATTAAATTGGAAATGACTGATGAGCACACGTGTGCACGGAGGGAAGTAAAACTCAGTGGAAATCGGGGAGGTGAAGGAGGGAATGGGGGAAAAAAACCTACCTAACAGGTCTAACGAACACTATCTGGGCAATGGGCACATTTGTAACCCTGATTCAAGCATAACAAAAGCAATCCATGTAAGGAAAAACATTTGTACCCCTGTAATATTTCAGAATAATAAAAAAAGAATAAGTGCCAATTTTATGTTAAAATACATATATTCCATACCAAAAAATGCACATACCTTAGTTACAAAGTATCTTATTGCTAAAAAATGCTGATGATCAGCCTTTAATGAGTCATAATCTTTTTGCTAGTGGAGTCTTGCCTTGATGTCGATGGCTACTGACGGATCAGTGTGGTGGTTGCTGAAGGTTGGAGTGACTGGCGATTTCTTAAAAATAAGACAACAATGAAGTTTGCCCCATCAATTGACTCTTCCTTTCCCAGCTTTCTTTGTAGCATGCAATGCTATTTGATAGCATTTTACTCACAGTAGAACTTCTTTCAAAATTGGAGTTAATCTTCTCAAACCCTCCACTGCTTTATCAACTCAATTTATGTAATATTCTAAATCCTTTGTTGTCATTTCAACAGTGTTAACAGCATTTTCACCAGGAATAAATTCCATCTCAAGAAACCATTTTCTTTGCTTATCCATTAGAAGCAATACCTCATCCATTCAAAGTCTATTATGAGATTGCAGCAATTCTGGCATATCTTCAAGGCTCTACATGTATTCTGGTTTTCTTGGTATTTCTACCACATGTTCAATTACTTCTTCCACTGAAGTCTTGAATACCTCAAAGTCATCCATGAGGTTTGAAATCAACTTGTTCCAAACTGCCGTTAATGTTGATATTTTGATATCTTCCCATGAATCATGAATATTCTTAATGTTATCTAGAAGGGGGCATCCTTTCCAAAAGGTTTTCACTTTATTTCCAGATTCATCAGAGGAATTGTTATGTATGGCAGCTATAGCCTTACAAAACATATTTCTTAAATAGTAAGATTTGAAAGTTAAAATGACTCCTTGATCCATGGGCTGCAGAATGGATGTTGTTTTAGCTGGCATGCAAATAACATTAATCTCCTTGTGTATTTCCATCCGAGCTTTTGGGTGATCAGGTGCATTGTCAATGAGCAGTAATATTTTGAAAGAAATCTATTTTTCTGAGCAGTAGTTCTCAACAGTGGGCTTAAAATATTCAGTAAATGATGCTGTAAACAGATGTGCTATCATCCAGTTTTTCTTGTTCCATGTATAAGAGCATAAGCAGAATAGATTTAGCATAATTTTTAAGGGCCTTAGAATTTTCGGAATGGTAAATGAGCATTGGGTTCAATATAAAATCACCAGCTGCATTAGCCTCTAATGAGAGAATCAGCCTGTCCTTTGAAGCTCGGAAGTCAGACATTGACTTCTCTCTAGCTATGAAAATCTTAGATGGAATCTTTTTCCAATAGAAGGCTGTTTTGTCTACATTGAAAATCTCTTGTTTAGCATGGCTACCTTTATCAATTACCTTAGCTAGATCTTCTAGATAACTTGCTACAGTTTCCGCATCAGTGCTTGCTGTTTCACCTTGCATTTTTATGTTATAAAGAGGGCTTCTTTCCTTAAACCTCTTGAACCACTCTCTGCTAGCTTCCAAGTTTTCTTCTTCAGGTTCCTTACCTCTCTCAGCCTTGGTAGAATTAAGGAGAGTTATGGCCTTCCTTTGGATTAGGCTTTTGGCTTAAGGGAATGTTGTGACTGGTTTGATCTTCTACCTAGGCCACTAAAACTTTCTCCATATCAGCAATGAGGTGATTTTGCTTTCTTATCATTCATGTGTTCACTGGGGTAGGGCTTTTAATTGCCTTCAAGAATTTATCTTCCATATTCACAGCTTGGTGGTTTGGCACAAGAGGCCTAGCTTATGGCCTATATTGGCTCTAGACATTCCTTTCTCACTAAGGTTAATCATTTGTAACATTTGACTTAAAGTGACAGATGTGTAACTTTTCCTTTCACTTGACCTTAGAGACCATCGTAGCATCATTAATTGGCTTAATTTCAACATTGTTGTGTCTTGGGGAATAGGAAGGACTTGGAAAAGGAGAGAAACAGGAACCAGCTGGTTAGTAGATCAGTCAGAACACTCACATTTATCAACTGAGTTTGCCATCTTGTATGGGCATAGTTCCTGGTTTCCCAAAACAATTATGATAATAGCATCAAAGATCACTGATCACAGATCACTGTAACACACATAATAATAATGAAAAAGTTTGAAATATTGTGAGAGTTACCAAAATGTGACAGAGATACAAATTCAGCACGTACTGTTGGAAAAAAGGCCTTGACAGTCTTGTCTGATGAAGGATTGCAACAAACCTTCAAATTGTTTTTTTAAAAAAAAGATGCATTATCTGCAAAGCATGATAAAGTGAAGCACAGTAAATCAAGGTATGCCTATATAGGAATATAATTTGTTTTAAATTTTTTATTTTGACATGTCATCTAAAAATTACAAATACAGCAAAATTGTGTGTTCTTGTTAACCCTTCTTAGTCTAGTAATTACTTTTTTCTTATATAACTTTTTACAGAAAAGCAGCTGTTCATAATTCCTTCACTTATTCCTCTTTTTCTCCCCACAGAAATGGCAGGATATCATTAAGGAAGTGAAGTTTCTACAAAGAATAAAACATCCCAACAGTATAGAATACAAAGGCTGTTATTTACGTGAACACACAGCATGGGTTGGTATCGTCTGTCTCCTCATAATTTTAGTTGGTTTTGGTTTATAATGAATTAGTTCAGAATGTTTTATAGTGGTTATGTAAAAGCATGCAAAAATACCTGAAATTTTAGTTCATACTGAGAGAGGAAGAGTAGCATTTCCTAGACAATAAGAGATAATAGAACTTTTGCAAGTTTACTGAAGAGATTTTTCAGAATCCTGCCAACCTACATTTGTATGGTAAAATGTCCTCTGACAGTTTTAGTAGTTCCATTCAAACTTGTGAAAACAATCCTATTACTTGAGGTTGAAAGTTAGCATATATCTGTTTGACATAAATGTATTGTAATCCGTTTAACCAGGAAGATTTTGGTAAAATTTGGGTGAATCCTGGTGAAATTTGAACTGATCATGATTCCTTGTTCCTTGGCTGAACAATATTAAAAGTATAGAATTGATACAATTTCTTATAAGAAGTAGAAATTAATTTTTCCCTGTTACCAGGAATGGCACCTATTTTGAATAATTAATAAGTCACAGCTAATTATCATTTTAATATACTTAGATTTAAATTTTTAATGTTTGGTGCATTTTTCTCCAGTTTATTTTGGTGGTGATAGTGATGGTTCCTAAAATTGAGGCTATGTTTAAAGAAAAATCAGTGACGTTTAGGCAAATTACCGCTCTCTTTCAAGGTTCATTTGTGAAACAAGAGTAATAATAGGACATACCTCATAAAGTTGTTGTGAGGATTAAATTGGTTAATATATGTATAAAGTATCTGGCATGTAGAAGGTGCTCTGTGTTTGCTTTAATAGAAGCATTTAAGGCCGGATGTGGTAGCTCACACCTATAATCCTAGCACTTTGGGAGGCCAAGGCAGGAGGATTGCTTGAGGCTAGCAGTTTGTGATCAACCTGCTCAACATAATGAGACCCTGTCTCTACAAGAAAATTAAAAAACCAGCCAGGTGTAGTGGCACATGCCTGTCCTCCCAGCTACTTGGGAGGCTGAGCTAAGAGGATCCCTTGAGCCTAGAAGTTGGAGATTGTAGTGAGCTGTGATCAGGCCACTGCATGCTAGCCTGGGTGACAGAGCGAAGCCCTGTCATTAAAAAAAGAAAAGAAAGAAAGAAAGAAAGAAAGATTTAAGCTGTAACCTAAGCTTTGTACAATTGTCCCATGTTAACTAGGGGGATTGGTTTCATGACCACCCACCCTAGGATACCAAAATTCAAGGATGCTCAAATCCCTTATATCAAGTGGCATATTTGCATTTGACCTGTATACATCCACCTATATTATTTGAATCATCTCTAGATTATTTATAATACCTAATACAATGTAAATAGTTGTTATACTGTATTAGCTTTTTCATATTTTTTTCTTGTATTATTTTGTATTTTTTTTCCCAAATATTTTTGATCCACATTTGGTTGAATTCCAAACTGAACACAGTTTTTTGCCTCCTAGTAATTATCGATATTGTTACTATAGGTTAATGGTAGTAGTGGATTTTTGTTTCTTTATAATATTAGTAATTATGTATGAAATAGCCAGCTTATAGAAGTGATTACATGTTGACATTATTAAAAGATTAATGTATCATTGGCTTAACTTTATGTATGCATTTAACAAATTGCTGAATACTTAATTTTATTTCTTAAGGCAAATGATGACTAGAGTTTTTTTAATTCAAACTGTCTTCTTATCTCGTGGGTGAATTTATCTCAAATAGAATCTTTACAATAATATATTTTAATGTTTTCATAATTTTTCCCCATGTAGCTTGTAATGGAATATTGTTTAGGATCTGCTTCAGACTTACTAGAAGGTAGGTTTCCTTCGATTCATAAAAAAAGTATTAATAGAATAAAGTGATAATTGAGAGGTTAAATAATGTTAATACTCAATAATATAAATTTTCCAGAGGGAGTACAAACCTTAGACTTCTGCAGGTACTCAGCGTAGTATGTCCTATCCTCATTAAATATTATATGGTAGCATAAAATATGCAAATTTTCTCATTGTGACTTTACAAGCATTTTTCTAGATTCTCTGTCATTCTGCTCAAAACAATAAGTGATAATAAAGGGAAAACTTCTTTTGTTACTTGTTTTTATATCACCAAATAATTGTTTAATATTGTTAGCTAAGAGGAAAGTTGGCTGTGAAATATACTTTTAATGGCTGACACAGCTGTGTACTGAGTTATAAAGTTTAATAGCTTTGTTTTATCATCTTGGAAAATAAATCTCTTCCTGCTAAATATCACTTTTTTGAAATAGTCCCCATATATTAGACATGTACATTTATGTTTTTAAACAAAAATGTTCTATGTAGTAATTATTTTCAAATAAATTCTTACTTTAAGTTCACAAAAAGCCATTACAAGAAGTGGAAATAGCAGCAATTACACATGGTGCTCTCCAGGGATTAGCTTACTTACATTCTCATACCATGATCCATAGGTAAGTGCTTTGGAAATTATCATATATTGACAAGCAAATAGCTTGTTGCATTTATCAACCTGAGAATTTATTAACCCTGAAATTTTTATTGGTTAAAGCTAAATAAAATCATACAAACTTACATTTTTTAAAGATCACCCACGTCTTAAAATGGACATACACTTGATCTTTCTATTTAGAATAATTTTTGTCTTTGCCCACATGTGCTGCTGGGCCTTCTAAAGTATGTACACTTTATGGATTTGTGGTAGAAATTTAATTGTAGAATCATTTAATTTGCATACCAAAAAGGGCATTAGGGGGATCACATAGTTTTTCTTTTTCATTTTACAGGGAAAGAAATTGGTGTACCAATTTGTGACTATAATTTCCCAAAAGTTGCAAAGCCAAATAGATTAGAGCCAGAGCTAAACCTAGATCTTTGTTTTTCTGGTAACTGATAATGCCAGATTTGTTCCTTTGATTCCATTAAATGGATAAATAAAAGCTACTTAAGACTCTTTATGCTTTTGAGCATTAGTCTTTGGTAATATATAGTAACTTTGAAATTAAACAATGTTATAATGCATTTTTGGCAGTGGTATTTTTTCTTGATGTTTGAAAAGGAAATTAGCATTTTTTGTATATGTGAACCGGGCAATACGTATTAAATGATATACTAGGGCCATTGTGAGTTAATGGGTTATTATTTTTTTAGATGAAGATAGTAAGGTCTCAGAGAAATCCACATATTAGTAAGTAAGTGAATGGCATCTTTTGAATTATAACCTAAGGTTTTCTCAACTTCATTGTGCCTCTCCATTTTAAATTAAATTATCAAATGAAATGAAAATAGATTCACTTATTATATGCTGACAAGTGCTACAAAATTTAGTTTTTCTATCTTAATTTTTGAATGGTTAAGTGTATGTTATACTAGTACCCATTGGACATATTATCTATAATTTTCTTAGTTTGGATAAAGTGATGCTTCAGAAAAGTAAGTTTGAAAGTAAATTTGGGATTATTGATATACATTATCCATATGTTTCAGTTTGAATTTTATATTTAGTTACAACTATGCTAAAGTTTGGTAATGATATGAGTAATCCTTTTTAAAGAACCAAGTTTGAAGGATAAAGTTCTTTTTTCTTTCTTGCTTTTTATTTTTACATTAAGTGTGGTGCTCAGAAATCTTACACTTTCTGAAGGGGTTGTTTGCTAATTAAATTAAATTTTTAAAAACAGAAATTCAAATATAAACTATATGCTGCAGTTACCTGATTTTCTGTCTTTTGTTTTCTCACTGCTATTTGCCTTCTTTAGAAAATTGTTACTATATGTTTCTTTGAATTCTGTATTTTTTATTTTATTTGAATCTTAATTCTTATTATCCCAATTGTGAGATTATTCCAGCATTTAATTATTTTGATTTCTTCTTTCTTATCTTATGAATTCTTGTTTGAGTTTTCTCATTTTAAACACAATCCATTTTGAGTTTAAACAGAATCTAATTTTAAACACACAGAAAGATAAATAATTTTCTGTGTTTCTTAAAACCCAGAGATATCAAAGCAGGAAATATCCTTCTGACAGAACCAGGCCAGGTGAAACTTGCTGACTTTGGATCTGCTTCCATGGCATCTCCTGCCAATTCCTTTGTGGGAACACCATATTGGTAAGAATAGTTGTATCTGGTATTGGTCCTCATAAATGAAATAAGTAATGTGTAGTTGTACTTTTTTCAGATGTCTTATCTTTTTCATGGAAATATAATGCTATTCTGGACATTTTTACTTTAAGCATTATACTTAGTTTTAAATATAGATTTAGAGTGCTGCCCTTGCATCTCCTTATTTTTTCATTTTGTCTGGCCACATTTGCTTTCCTCTTCCTATCTAGTGTGAGAATGAAAAAGTTTAAAAAGTTTAATAAAATTCAAGTAGGGGAGGAGATATACAAGCTAGTGGTAATTTATATGTTTTCTTTAGATTATATTTACTGTATCACTTATTTTCAGACTAAGAGTACTTAAAGACTTGTAGCTAATTTGGTCAAACGTATGTAAAAGTAGACATAAGTATGATGAAGCCTTACATACCAATCACCCAGCCCAACAACATTATCATATGGCCAATCCTGCCCTGTATACTTTCTTTTTTTCCCCCACCCCTCTTATTTTGAAGCAAATCCTAGGCATCTAGTTTCATCCTTAAATAATACTGTATGTATCTGTCATCAAGTTTGAAGGGAATAATTTTTCAGATGTTTAGCTTCCATTTGTATCCTTTTTATATATGCTGAGAGTGGTGTCTTAGGTCCACTGCATCTTCTTTCCCACCTGCCTTTCAAGTCTCCCTTTTCTTATTTTAAAAGAAAAGCTTCTCTCTCACCCTCAATATTACAATGATGCATTATTCTTAGATGTAAAAGCCTCAGAGGCACACCAGAGAGACATTTTGAGAATGTATAGCATTTATGACAAATCTTGAAGGTTCAAAGCACAAACTCATGGCAAGGCCTTTTGCCTTTCCAGTCATCTCCCTTTTCTTCCTTTTACTCCTCACTTTTTCTTTCTCCCCTGATAACGCGCCTCCCCTACCCCATTTCTTTTTATTTTTCTATCGTAGAATTCAGAACTGAGATGGTTGTCATAGAACGTGTTAACATGTTTGTTTACATTGAAAAATGAAGTCCAACTTTTTTCTGACAGAAAATGGTTCTGATTTGTCTGATTGATATGACCGTGAAGACTGGCTTTGCTAATTAGGTTATATGGCAGTGATTTTAATAAATAAAGCTGATTCTGCATCTTCAAGTTTTAAATATTTTTAAAGTACATATACAATACAGTATATATATGTATGTTATACATTGTATCTCTTACAGCTATTTATTTTTTTTTGAAACAAGGTCTCACTCTGTTACCTAGGCTGGGTGCAATGGCTCAATCATAGCTCGCTGTAACTTTGAACTCCTGGGCTCAAGTGATCCTCTCATCTCAGCCTCCAGTGTAGCTGTTACTATAGGTGTGCTCCATCATGCCAAATTTTTTTAAATTAATTTTTTAGAGATGGGATCTTGCTATTTTGCCTAGGCTGATCTCGAACTCCTGGCCTCAAGCAATCCTCCTACCTCCGCCTACCAAAGTGTTGGGATTACAGCCATGAACCATTGCACCCAGCCTTTTGCAACTATTAAATTTATAAAATGTAGAAATCAACCCCAAAATGTGCAAAGGATATATGGTTTTTATAAATTCTGGGAGATAAATGAATTTAAAAAGTTAAAGACCACTGCACTAGATGACCAAAAATTTTTTGTGTAAAACCCTGGTCTATATAAGTTCCCTTCCTTTTTATAAAAAAGGGTTCTGTGAGCCAATAATACTTCTTAATGATTCTCCTCCTTAGAAATTGGTGATGAATATTAGCTATTATAAAAACCATGGAAAGTCCTATAATGAAAAATACAAAAAGTACTTCTTTAACTATGTTTAACTTGGTAATTTCCCAAACTTACTTCAACATCTTAAAGAGTACTTGTGAAACACCATTATTGACAATTGAAGGTTTACTTTTATTAATACTTTATTACATATTTGTATAATATATGGTATATTTGGAACACAAGAACTGGATACACATCCATGTCTTTATATACATACATATGTGCATGCATGCACATACCCACACACACTGGGAGTACCTGCTTCTTAATGAACAGTCAGCAACTGTCGTCTGTGCTTAACACCAAATGCAGATGAAGTACAGGGTTAGACTCTAGTTGAAGATACACATTGGTGTTTCATTTTGTAACTAAGATAGCCATAAAATTGGTAATTGTGTGATTGAGTTGTAAGCTGCTTTTATCATGGAACACCTTTTCTTTTTAAAAGAAGGGTACACACAAACGATGGTTATTCAGTCTTGGTTATTGTAGCAGACATTTTCTCAAATAAGTGAGCCTGTCTCTTCAAGAAAAACAGCATTTGTATAGTGGTGAGAGAAAAAAAAGAAAAACAACTGACAGTATTTGTTGCCTAGAATAAAATTCAGTCTTTCAAGCAAAAATTAGACTTTTGTAGTGAGATCCTGAGACCAAAATATTTGAGAACCACTGGCCTAAATGACATGTAATAGCAGAATCTGCAAATGCGAGCAGATGAGGAATACAGTCCTACTTTGGAGGCCTCCTTCTTTTGGGATGCTATTAGAGGGTCATGACAAATGGTGAGAATGAATCTAAATATATGCATTGCTAAATACTTATAACCTGTAATGCACTTAATTGCCATTATAAAAATTCTTATGTCCAGGTATATTGGCTGGAATTCAAACCAGTGTTCTCCATGTAGATGGTCATTACATTCTCAATGAATAGTATACTTTTTAAACTTTTGATTTAAATGAACATTTTATGTTTTAGGATGGCCCCAGAAGTAATTTTAGCCATGGATGAAGGACAGTATGATGGCAAAGTAGATGTATGGTCTCTTGGAATAACATGTATTGAACTAGGTAAGCATTGTTCTTCATTATTGTGGATTAAGTTTTGGTCAGAGTTTTACCTCCATTTCTACACCAAATTATAGATTTTTATCTTATATGTCAATTCCTAAGGGGAGCAATAAATCTATTAAAGTTTTCACTTTGGTTATCTGGTAATCAGATTAGTTATATTTGCTCTGTTAAATTAGGTCTAAAATAATTTTCTACTGTGGTTTTAATTAAATTTGAGGTATCTATGTCTAATGTTAATGAGTACTTGTTAAACACCTAGAATATGTCTGTGATTACCAGATTTACCATCTATAGAAGGTCTCTAAAGCACTCATCAATTATTTAACCTCTACCTGGGGTAATTATCACTTTGTGTTAGATATGAAAATTAGGTATCACACTGCATAACATATTATAACAATTTGATTTTATTTTAAAGATAGTAAGGCAGACTTTGTTCAAGGGGGGCATGGTGATAGGTATAGGGACCATTGCAGTGGGGTCTTGCAGTGAAGGAGAAAGATTAGACTCAGCTTGCCATAGCTGTTTGATTTTATGCACACATTTTGTTCTGTTGCTGGTAATTGGAACTATGCTTAAAAGCATTGGAATGTTAACTTACGAACATTCGCACTGTGAGCCAGGTGAACTGTCACTGTAATTGAAGATGATGGCCATCTTCTTGCTCTGGATTCCCCAAGCTTCCCCCCAGCAGCCTAATTGTCTTCCCTTTTTTTCTTCTTTTAAGAACCTTCCATTAGAATTTATTTAAAAGTGAGAAATATTGGGAATATATAATTGAATCATTCTAAAAGGAGTGGTCAGGGACTGAAAATAGCACATTAAAACTAAAATCCATGTGTAACTTTGATTAATCATTATCTATCTGGGTTTGAGTAGTTTTCTAAAACAAATAGGAAAATTGAAGTAAAATAAAGGTAAAAGCTTGTTTATTGTTATACAGTAGATAAATGTTATAATTTCTGTTACTGGCAGACTTATTCTATCTTACAGTCTAATTTTTTCCCCAAAATAATGTAATCTTTTAAATATTTTAGCTTTTGTTGGAATTCCTGCGTTAACCATTCCCTTCAAGTTCTATATCATCCTGTTTATAGTTTGACAGCATTTGCAGACAGAGATTTGGAGATTATCATAATGTCTTTCTCTTGTTATCTCTTGGTCTTAATTTGCAGTTTGCGAAATATTTCTTCTGTTTTAAAGTGCCTTTAAGTGTCCTAATCTCTGATCTTTTATCCATGATTCTTCTTCCTATCTGTAGATCCTAATTAATTTCTTAAGCAGCCTGGATGTAAGTGTAGAGAAGATGGTTAATGTACTCTTTGCCCATGGGGTGCTTTTAAATACTTATGGTGGCTAATGCATACATATACCCCTTGGTGATAGGGAAATTGCATTAATGGTCCTGTTAGGTTTCAGTGATATATTTTAAGATTTATTTCATTAGAAAGCGTTTGTTACTTAATTGCACTGCTTAGAATGAAATCTGTCTAAGCTTTGCAATTTCTGTGAAATGGCTTCTTATTTTTCTGGGCTATGTAGCTTCTTTTTATTCTGGTTCATAAAATAGAGTTCCCTCGAAATGGGAGTTTT